>CAUYLG010054409.1:0-61329 GCA_963573385.1 Cacajao melanocephalus
CACCTCCTCCTCCACCTCCACCTCCTCCACCACCACCACCACCACCCCCACCCCCACCCCCACCGACACCCCCGCCCCCCCCCCCCCCCCCCCCCCCCCCCCCCGCGCCACCGCCCCCCCCGACCCCCCGCCCCCCGCCGCGCCCCCCCCCCGCCCGCCCCCCGCCCCCGGCCCCCCCCCCCCCCCCCCCCCCCCCCCCGCCCCCCCCCCCCCCGCCCCCCCCCCCCCCGCCCCCCCCCGCCCCCCCCCCCCCCCCCCCCCCCCCCCCCCCCCCCCCCACGAGTTTATTAGTCGTTGGCTGATCTTAGCAGAAGGCAGAGAAAAGGAATGAAGATGGAGGTGCCTGCTCTGTCATCCTTACCTGAATCTTCTTGACCACCAGCAGAGAGCAGCTTGTGCCGGTGGGAAAGAAAGAATGAAGATGTCATGGGGGTGGCCCACAGGCCCAACTGGGAGGGAAGAATTCCAACTGATGAGTCAACCTCCAGAGAGGCTGTCCCAGTCACTTCCATGCCATTCTGTGTGTCTCCGAGCTGCCAGTGTCTTGTTGGAGAAGGGAGACAGTGAGATGAGCTCACTGGAGATGAAGGCGCTGCTTCCCCGGCATAGCTCTCACCTTCACGTCTGGGGCTCCAACACACCACATCCCCCAGTGAGAGGCCGAGGAAGGAGATGAGATGGCTCAAGACAGCTCACAAGGACCTTTACCACCCATCGGGTCCCTCCTGATCCCTGTCCAGGCTCATCTTTGACGCGCACTTAGAACTGAGCACCTCAGTTTGGCTAACTGGCCCCTGCTTCTTGTCCCCAGTTCTCTGTGGGAACTTCAGAGTTCAGCTTAGCCATCCCTGCTCCAGGGGAGGCCTTTGTGATCCAGATTGGGTCATGCACCTTTTTGAGGAGCTAAGCCACCTCGACATTACTTGATGAGTGCACCTGTTTCACTGAATTGCTAATAATCTTTCCCTATCTCACTTTATCTCCTATGTAAGCTCCTTGGGAAGGGGCAGTATGTCTGTTTTTTTTCTTTTTTTTTCTGCACTTTATATATCTGTAATCATATATATGACATTAATACGGCCTCATACAAGTTTCAAGCATTACATACACATGGTAATAAAAAGTGAATGGCCCCCTCACCCTACTACACCCTCATTCAATGTCTAAAAGGTAAAGTCTTTGATAATTATTTGGCAAGTCTCCTTCCAGACCTGTAGTTTTACATTCATAAATATGTGCACACACACTCTAACCATCCTTCCTTCCATCCATCCATCTCTTATATTAATCTATCTATCTATCTATCTATCTATCTATCTATCTATCTATCTATTATCTCTCTTTCACTTAACTGTGTATTTTCTACAAATTACTTTTTTCCTTTAACATCAGGACTTGGAGATCTTTTCACTTTGATACATGGTGATCTAGATAATTTCACAGTAACTCACTCACTGAGAGACATGATCAGGCTGTTTTCACTATTAAGAGCCATGCAGCAAGGCTCAGCCTTTTTCATACATAGACTGCATAAATCTAAGTATTTCTTTTGGACAGCTATAATTGCTGAGTTAACTTTTTAACCACTGTGACAGTTTCCACAGGGATCCTGCCTGCCCCCCTCCATCCTTTGCCTCTGCACTTGGAGCTGTCCCCAAATGGCTTCTCTCTCAGGGGCATTTCCCCCTCTTTTTTGAGCTGCAGTTTCTGCCGGATTCTTGGTGTACTTTTTCATAGATTCGATCCCTTCTATTGTTCAGAAATTTCCCAAAGCCCTGGTCAGTCTCTTGTAGTTTCCAGCACTGTTATGGGGACATGCACACACATACAGACACACACACACACACACACACACACACACACTCACACACACTCACATCTCTGTTCTGATGATTTGTGAAATGTGGAATGGAAGAGCCAGCAGACCTGTGGGTTTTGCCTGGTCTCTTGAGCCAGCTTGTCACAACCTCTCTATGTCTAGTACCCAGCAACATTATGTGACAACTGTTAGGCAAGGAGAAAGTATCTGTTGAGAAAATAAATGAATTTTTGTTTTAGGCAGGTACCAACATTTGCTCAAGGACCAATGATCCCTTAAAGGGACTGATTTAGTAGTGATTCCTGTGTTACTGGATTATCCTTCAATTAACCACTCACAACTATAAGATATTGTGTCGTTGACGACCTATGCGGGGGGTGAAAATGGAGTGGGTTTAAAGGAAAACATTTGTATTCTTAATTTCCGTATAAATTCAGGCTAAAGGATGATTCCTTGTTGCTCATGAGGGCATTGAAACCTCCTACCAGACAGCAACAAGTATATTTAATTGAACTTAATCTGATGACTTGCATCCCCAAAAAAGACATGTTGGTATAGAAGTCAGGCACTCAGCTTTTAAAATTTTCCTTTAGAGAGGTGCTACCACTTAGATTTAAAGGGATACGAGACTGTTAATGGGACAGCATCAAAGGATGCTTAAAAACAAGTACATGCCCAGAATACTTGGCTGAAATTTGCCAAGTTCCACTTGAGATTCACAGAATCTCTCCAGCAACCTGGATTCTAATTATTGAGCCCAAACGGGCCCGTGTCTCCAGCCCTGCGCTTGCTCCCATGCCCCCACTGCCAGGTGCTGCAGATGTGAGGCCTGCTGGGCCTTCCTTGGCAGCCATCTGTCAGTGAGGCCTTTGCTCCTCCAGGCAACAGGCGTGTTGATAAGAATATACACTTTCTGCAGTTGACAGACTTTGCTATTCAAAACACTGTTAAAAAAATGGCTATAGGAATTTAATTAGCAACTTCCATTAAGAGATTAGATGAGAAGAACAAAGAGAAACCAAGGGAAAGGCTTCTTAATAAAATCGGAGAAGCTGCAGAATTATTCATAGCGTAACAAAGGAAATGGAGAATCTGCTCCACGAATTGTTAGAGGTGACAGATGTATTCCGATGTTTTCTCACGGCCTGGTTGGTCTATGACTAATGAGGCACTGTGTGAAGGGCAGAACTTCAAAGAGCACCTCTCACCGGCTGCAGCTGGTCGCAGGTGTGGCAATGGGCAGTATTGCAATGCAGATGAACCTGTGTGCTTTCAGATGTAGCCGTGTGGCCCCTGGAGTTTGTGGCTAGTTGACTTAGCTCCAATCTGCAGGGATTGACCCTAAATGGGCCAATCGGCTTATCACTGTGCCACGATCTCTGGTGTCTCCATCAGTTAGTCGGCTGACTCAGAGGTGTGTGCTCGGTCCAGAGGGGCAAGAGGATATAAATGGACCAGAACAAATCCATCCATTCTATGAAGGAAACTGACTTTGATGAGGTATTCAGCAGTATCTCTGTTATGTGTATATGGGAAAGGGCAGATATTCAGTCTTACGTAAGGTCAGGGGAACTGCAGAACCCATTTTGCTTACATCCATTATTCTGGCTAACAAAAGGTTGGTTCAAGATCCTATGGTTGAAAACTCAAGCATGAATTTCTGCGATTTCTTAATGCTAATGTTCTTCCTAAAGAATGCACAGTAGGGGAACCAGGTGAAGAAACAGGTCACTTAGAATTGCATTCTGGAAATGAGGCTTCCACCCAAAATGCTACCAACTATTCCTCACCAATAGCCACTTCTATCAGAATGAACTGTTTCCCCATGCCCCTGAGACAAAAGAATGGTTTCTGCCTTACAAAGTATGTCTTGATTTTGATTTGATTGAAAGTGTTGATAAACAGATTTAGATAAGAATCCCCAATGCCATATCAGATAGCATCAATGAAAACAACTAGCTTGTTATCCTCATTTGTTAATTGACATAAACTCAGGTATTGTAAGATTATCTTTACATTTTCCAGAGGAAGTCCTGATATCCGTAGAAAATCTGAAAATACAAAGATTTATATAAACTTGGGTTTGCAGCAAACTGACCCATACTATAAATCTGTCAAATACATGTGTGTATATGCATTTTACTAGACAGATATGTCTAGTAAAGTTAAAATACAATTTTTATGAGATTAACTATGCTTAGGTCCAAAGTCAAAATTAGGTAAAAGATGCGTTAATTAATAACTGAGTCATAGCCTACATACTGTGAATACAAGATATCTATGTAATGGGTTCTAGTCACTAAAAGGTTAATTTTTTTTATTTCCAAGAAAAAATAAGGCAAATTCAAGATAATGAGATAGATGGCTGGATTTAAGTGGAAGAAAGAAAGCTGGAAAATTGCTGATGGCTTGGCAAAAGAGCCAGAGGAAATTATCATCGTTGTCTTTTGTTCTTGTGAACTCAAAGCTGTTTCTTGTAGTTGTTAGTGTAAAATGAACTAAATTAGAGAAAGTGTGATTTCGGTGGTGGCTGAATGCAGCCTGGCCTACTTCGTGTGGGTCATACTGCTGCTCATAAGCCTCTGTAGGCTGATGCAATGATGGCCTTGACCCCTTCTGGGGCTGGGACGTGCTGGTGGGCTCTCTAATGCCACCGCTCCCTCCCGCTTGCTCCCTGGGGCCCCTTTCTTCATCTACTCCAGAAAAAGGCCACTTTATGATGCAAGACTTATCATTACACAGTCTTTATCTTTAAGGAAGGGGAATCCTTGATCTGTATTTCCACAGAAAGAAAGGGCTAGAGGGGGCCACTGGCAATAAACATTGTTTTTTGACACTGTTGGCAAAATGGAGTCCCGCTAGTTCCCCCACTCCAGTTTCCTTTTCTGTGCCATACCACTGCAGTAGACAGTGAAACACACCGTCTTTGGAATCTGCTTCCTTTAGATTCAGCTTCAGAACTGAGCCAACTGCCCTACTTCCTTCATAGACCTGGGAAGCCAAAAGGGCTTTCCTGCTTCTCACTTCTGGCGTCATGGAATGTCCCTGCTGCCCTTGAGATGTCTCTGGCTATCAGCCAGGTTTTGCCCCTGGAACCTCTTGCTACAATACCGTGAAGTTTTTTCCCAGGCTTCAGCTCCAGACAAGAACACATTTTTCCCTCAATATCTCTTGAACATTTGCTGTACATCAGGCTCTCTGTTCTAGGCACTGGAAATACTGCAGAAAAAAGAAAGAGAAAGAAGTCTTCCCTCATTGAGCTTACTTTACACTGGAGAGAGCTAGGCAGCAAACAAGTAAAGGATGACGGTAAGCACAGTGGCATTTCCTCAGCTGAGAGAGGAAAGATTGGGAATTCCTTTCAGGCATGGAGTGAAGACTTAAATCCATCGTCAGTTTATGATGGAGTGTGTGCACAAAAATTAAACACCTCCTTAGATTTTTTTTTTTTAAAACAAACATGGAACAGAACATCTTGGAATAAGGAAGCATTCTTGGCTCTTGATCTTGAGAAGTCAGAGGTGGCCAAAGCTATTTGGGGATGGAGAGGGCTATCTGATCTTTAGGGAACAGCCAGCCAGCTTGTCCCCAAGATTATCCTTCGAGGAACAACGCGTCCCTCCATCCTGCAGTATCTCTTTTAAACTTATGTTTAAATAGCTATACTTAAATGATAAGGCACTAGCCTTTCACCTCCAGGATCCTAACTGGATTCAAACTCTAGTCTTCTGGGAAATGAGTTTGGTCGTCTAAGCTGAGCCTCGTAGACAAAAGTCCTTATCTCCAAACTCCAAGCATAATTCAGCCCATCATGGCAGGACTGGAAGTCTGCTCTCAGGGAAAGGAAGGGAATGAGCTGGGTTTAAAAGTAAATTATTGAAGTAGTTAAATCAATCCTGAATTCAAATCCCAACTATTTAAATGATAGTACCTTTTTGCCCAGACTACAAAAACTGCTTTTCGGCACTATGCTTTTTAGCTGCATTCTAAAAAGGGGGGAAAGTCATTTAGAGCAGTTAAGCCTCCAAAAATGAGGTCAAAGCTGCAAAGAAGCACAAGCATGAGCACCTTAATAAATTTAAATTTTCTTTGAATAGTTTCCTTATCTATCTCCGAAGAATAAGGGATGCCTCTGCCTCATATGTGCTGCAAGCAACGACTGTGACTTTTATCTCTAATATACTTGAAGATGTCTAAACACGTCAGGGAAATATCATGTGCAAAGATTGTGTGTTCTAAAGCAAATTCGGTTGGTTTAGAATAACATAACCAATGGTGTCCCCAAACACCCTAAAAATAAACATAGAATAGAACCAAGAAGGGACTACAGAGGAGCCAGGCTCAGGTTTACTCTGCTTGACTCAGAAAGGAATAATTACAGGCGAGGAGCTTTGACGACTTAGCCTATTGATGAGAAATATGCCATTGAGGGATACTTGGACTGTTTTGAATAGTTTGCTTTCCAGGTATTCAGACTCAGGCATTTATTTCCCCTGCTTTGGGCTGGCTCCCACCCCTCTGCCTTCCATTTATCAAGTTAGCATTTTGCTCACAATAAAATGGATGACAGTTTCATTACAGAATGGCATCACTTGTCAAACTTTGAATTACTGATCATAAAAATATCTGTTATGCTTTGAAGGATTGTTGGAGGACTTCCATTTGTGTATATATATATATATATATATATATATTTTTTTTTTTTTTTTTTTTTATCAGTAGGACTGTTTAGTGCAACATGCACAAGGGAAGAACAGAGACAGGGAGGGGTGGGGGCGAAATCAAACCCGGCTGAGGAGCCCAGGGTTTGCTGTCTCCTACCCATACAAACAAGCCTCTATCACAGCTCTAGACAGCAGAAATAAAAGGGAGCTTTTTGGCTCACAGCTATAAAAAAAATTATCATAGTGATGAAGTTCCTCAGCCATCAACAGAGCTGTGATAACGCTGTTTGATGATGATTTTCCCATGAATGTTAAACAGCCGCCACTGCGGAGGCAAAGGAGCTTATCTGCACCTAATACTGATCTCTAATTCCTGCCCTTCTTGAACCATCCATTTTCTAACAGCATTAACTGGCAAATTTACATCCCATCTTAATGCTGCTAAAGAGGACAGGAGATGAAGAGTAAATGACAGCAGTGTAATGAGGGTGGCTTTTTTCTCCTTTCTCTTTAATGGCTGAAGATTTACACAATTGTCTGTAAGCTTATATAGAGAGCTTACCTGAACCTTTTCCCAGCATGGATTCAACTTACAGGAGCTTTTGTTAACTAAACACACATAAATATTTTTAAGGAGGTTTAATAGTGTGACTTCAAAAGGAAGCCAAAGGATGGAAAAAGAAAAAAATAATAAATTTAAATGTCATCAATAATATAAATGTCTTAAAGGGCTAATGATTTCTGAACAAACAAGGTTGTAAAAATAATGTTCTATTAGGCTACTACATCACGAAAAAGCTTTCGAAATATTAAAAAATGATTAATTAAAACAAGGATTTAAAGAAAGCTACGTTCCTTATGCCGCCAAGACCCGGGATTTCTCTGATCATATAACATCCATCAAAATACTACCTGTTCACTAACAGGGTGCGAAGAGATAGAAGGCAATTTCAGTGGTAAATCTGAATATAGAGAACTACAATAGCTAGATGTGGGAAAATCCTATTTGTGCCTCCAGATGATAAAAGGAAACCAAATAAAAATCACCATGGACGAACCATTTAACATCACAGGCTAGAAACCTTGAAGTTGTCTCTGACTCTTCCCTCTCTTTCATCCCCTTTATCCAATCCATTACCAATCTTGCTTTTCCTCCCTTTGAAATGTTTTTAACATTTACTCCTTTTTTTCTCCTACTACCCTAACCCATGTCTCTAGCACCTCTCAATTGAAATATTGTAAATTTCCCATTTGCCCTGCTTCTAGCGTCTGTGGGTCTTTCCATAGCATTATTAAAACAATACTTTGGTATTTCTCCTATGCAATTTGACTTAAAAAAAAAAATCTATTAATGTTCCCTGCCCCCACTGCTTTCTGCAATGGTTCCTTAAGTATGGCCCACAATAGTGCGTAGGCATACCTTTAATGAAAAATGTTTAAGACTTGTACATTGAAAACTACAAAACATTGCAAAGAGCTATATAATGGAGAGATGTACCATTGTCAAACATTAGCAGAGAGATTGGCAAATTTTTTCTATAAAGGGCCACATAGTAAATGTTGTTAGCTTTTTGGGCCACATAGTCTCTGTGGAATATGCTTCTTTGCTTTGTTTTTACCACTCTTTCAAAATGTAAAAGCTATTCTTAGCTCACAGATGGATAGAAATAGGCTAGATTTGGCCTGCAGACTGTAGTTTATTGATCCTTGGATCAGAAGATTCAATATTGTTAAGATGGCAGTAAGATGGTGATCCCCCCAAATTGATCCATGGATTCAGTGAAATACCAACCAAAATCCTAACAAGCATTTTTGAAGAAATCTAAAAGTTAATTTGAAAATGTTAATTTCAAAACAAAGGACTTAGAATAGCTAAAACAATTTAGAAAAAGAGCAGAATTAGAGGACTCATAGTACCCCATCTGGTGACTCATTATAAAGTTATATATATCAAGACAATGATGCACTAGTGTAAAAATAGATCAAGGAATAGAATAGAGAGTCTAGAAACAGATGCACAATTATATGGTTATTTGCTTTTGATCAAAGATGCCAAGGTAATTTAATGGGGGAAATATAGTTTTTGCAATAAATGGTGCTGGAGCTGTGGGATATCTGTATTTACATAAAAAGAACCTTAACCATTACCTCACATCATACACAAAAATTAACTCAAAAACGTTTTCAAAAAGAAAACAATTGATAAAATGAGTTTCATTAAGATTAAAAACTTCTGTTCTTTAAATGATGTAATTAAGGTAACAAAAAGGAGAGTCACAGACGGGGAAAATTTAGCAAAACATAAATCCAAAATACAGCCTGTACCCAGAATGCCTAAAAAACTCTCACAAGTTAATAAATAATGAGACAAACAACTCAATTTAAAAATAGGCAATTGAATGGAAACTTCACAAAAGAAGATAATCGATAAGCATATGAAAACATCCTCAACACTATTAGTCATAAAAGAAATGCAGATTAAAACTACAATGAGAAATCACTACACACCCACCAGAAAAGGTAAAGTATAAAGACTGGCATTACTAAGTGTTGGGAAGGTGTGGGCTAATTTTTTTGTACGTTTTGTAGATATAGGGTTTTACCATGTTGTCTAGGCTGGTCTTGAGCTCCTGGGCTCAAGGGATCCATCTGCCTCGGCCTCCCGATTACAGGTGCTGGGATTACAGGTGTGATCAGCTCAACTTTTTTTTGTTGTTGTTATTCTGCTGTTTCCTCATCTGTGGGGGATGAGAAAAGAATCAACTTCAATGAGTTCTTGTGGACTCATTGATTCTTTTCTGATCCCCACAGATGCGTGAGTTTATGCAAAGCACTTAGGATAGTATGTGGCAGATGGTAAGCGCTCAATCCACACGAGGCGCTATTGTAGTTGCCACTGCAATGGCTCCCTTCCCTGCTTCCCTCTCATCTCTAGAAATGCCACATCTCCATGTTGCCCAGACCTACTCCTCCTGTCCTGAAACTTGTGTAATAAATGAGTGCCATTCAATTTTATTCTTTTTTCCAGTTGCTTTATATCTAAAACTGCTTTAAGCCAAACTTTTTCTTAGGCACATTTTACTTAACACAGAACTGGACAAGCAATGAATGCTTAATAAAGACTTGTTGGTTTCCAACCCTGCAGTATGGGAACAATGATAGTGTATTTATTATCTTCTTCATGGAAATGTTGTGATAATACATGCGATGGAATTTAATTTCCTTTAATGATGGAAAGATCCATAAGTCAATCAGGCCATCTTCTTTGGGTCCCAGTGTGTCCTAGGGACATGATAAGACATCTTTTCAGACATCAATTATTATTAAACAAATGCCCCTATTTAGATTTTCCCTAGGGTTCTGAATTCCTTTAGTGTATTAAATTTTTCATACCTAACAATGCTGTTCTGTCAAATAAGCTTTTAGGGAAATAGCAAAACTTTGGCTTCACAGAACACATGAAGATGACATTTTCTGTTGACCTTGTTAAGTATGTTCTCACTTAAAATTTGTATTGTTAAGTTTCTGCCCATGATAGTCCCAGGAGGAAATAATTAATCCATAAAATTCTAAAATGAACAAGACCTCAGTGGCATTTTGAAAGCATTTTTGCAACATCATTATGACTACTTTAGTGTGTATAGAATTTTTTCAGATATGGTGGCCTCTAAATTTTAGCCAAAATTCTAACTTCTTTTCTCAACGATGAGCCTAAGAAATCTTGAGGAAAATAATTTTAGATGTGCCTACACCAGAGGCACAATGTGATGTTATCACACTGAGTTGATCATAATGACCTGATGCACAACAGAGGGAGCATATTAATTCATTTAATTACAAGAAGTAATTCATTTAAGAAACATTTATTAGCCAGGCACACACCTGAAATCCCAGCACTTTGGGAGGCTGAGGCAGGTGGATTACGAGGTCAGGAGATCGAGACTATCCTGGCTAGCACAGTGAAACCCCATCTCTACTAAAAATACAAAAAATTAGCCAGGCATAATGGCACGTGCCTGTAGTCCCAGCTACTCAGGAGGCTGAGGTAGCAGAATTGCTTGAATCCAGGAGGCGGAGGCTGCAGTGAGCCAAGATCGTGCCACTACACTCCAGCCTGGGCAACAGAGCGAGACTGTGTCTCAAAAAAAAAAAAAAAAAAAGAAAAAGAAAAGAAAAAAAGAGAAACATTTATTGAGCATCGACTATGTACTTGGTCCTGGGGACATAAAGTGGGGTTTGGTTCCAGTAGCAGGAGACAGCACAAATGAAAACTATTTAGTTTTCACTCTTGAAATGAGGTAATTCCAGATAGTGATAATTGTAATGACTGCAATAAAATAAGATGACAGGCTAGAGAATGACTGGGCCTGGGATGTTATTTGGACAGATGAACAGACATTGCAGCTAGTTATTTCACAGCTATTCAAAACGTATGCTTAATGAAAAATTCTAATATGGATTATCTCTGTGAAGAGTGATTTTATTATCTCCTTTGTACTTTTCTGTATTTTCCTATTTTTTTACTTGAACATGTGCTTCTTTCTTTCTTTCCTTTCTTTCCTTCCTTCCTCCCTCGTTCCCTCCTTTCCTCCTTCCCTTCCTTCCCTCCCTCCCTCCTCTTTTCTTTCTTTTCTTTTTCTTTCTTTGTTTCTCTTTCTTTCTTTCTTTCTCTTTCTCTTTCTTTTTTCTTCCCCTCCCCCCCCTCTTTCTTTCTTTCTTATTTGAGATGCAGTCTAGCTCTGTTGCCAGGCTGGAGTGCAGTGGCAAGATTTTGGCTCACTGCAACCTCTGCCTCCTGGGTTCAAGCGATTCTCCTGCTTCAGCCTCCTGAGTACCTGGGACTACAGGCATGTGCCACCACGCATGGCTAATTTTTTTGTATTTTTAGTAGAGATGGGGTTTCACCATGTTAGCCAGGATGGTCTTGATCTCCTGACTTTGTGATCTGCACACCTCGGCCTCTCAAGGTGCTGGGATTACAGGCTTGAGCCACCATGCCCAGTCACATGTACTACTTTCATAATCAAAGAAAAACTATATATATAAAACTTTACTCTGATAGCAAGAAAATTCAAATTGTGTTCATCCTATGAAGAAAGATACCACAGAGATCTAAAATTCTAAGTAGAGAGAAACTATTATCTGTGATTTTCTATATTTATGATTCAGTTGCCTATTAAATCAATTGTAATAAATTTGTAAAGCACCTGGTTAGTGCTATGTAAGTGCTACATTAATAAATAGGCAAATATGTTGAAATAATGTCCAATTTAGTTTAACAAATAACTTTGGGGAAAACTACCACATACGAATCTGTTTTTTAAGCATTGTGGAGTAAAAAATAATGAGCCTGGCGTGGTCTGAGATTCAAATTTAATTGGGGGTGGGTGTCCTGTACTTATTTATACTCTTTCTCTCTCTACCTTCCATGCCTTGCCCTTATTTTGTGAAATCCAGCACCCCAGACTTCAAGAGACTTAGAAATAGCTCTTAACAAGAGCTAACTTTAAAAAACTCAAAAAAGGACCATGCACAACTATCCTAGATAGTTGTGTGTGTGTATTTCTACTTGAAATTTAAAATTTCCCAACTTTCAATCAATTATTTGCATAATTCAAAGGAATGGTCCTTAAAAGAAATGAATAATCTCAGTATTGTGGAGTAGGCACCTTCTGGACCTGGTGGGCTGTTCCTGGGTCACTGCCTTCTCTAACCTTGCTGTTTTCTTCCATATCTGATAGGCAGTGTCTGTAAAAACCTCTGGGTTTCTTTCCAAGGTCTCTCATGGAAGTGGCTGGAGGAACCACAGTAGAGAGGTTGAGTCAGGTTGTTTACAATGTTGCACCTTTGGGGTGGCTGGAGCGATCCCATCTGGGTGTTGGTCAGGCCGATGGGGGCTGCGTGTGACTACAGGGTCAGAGCTTAAGCAAAGCACTACCCCGCAAGATGTCCAGGAGTGGACAGAGCCAGAGGCCAAGAAGCCCATAGTTCTTGGAGGGCACCTGTCAGAATCCTGGTAGACCTCGAATGCGTGAGAATGATGAGAAGGAGGTTTTGGGTAACAGCCATGAACCCTGGCCTCCCTTTATGGCTGACAGCTGGATGGCCAATGAACAAGGTGGAATAACTTCCAGTTACAGGGCTCAGTAAACAATGTGTACAAACAAACATTGCTCTTTGGTCTGCTGCATCAGTGATGGTGCTGACTTCCTGATGTTTTTCCTTCAGAATAAACACTTGAAAAATGGTGAGTATGCATTCAGGATTTTGCTTTATAATACTGTATTTTAAGATGTCACAAAGTAGTATCTGCGGTTTGTCCACAACTGTTGTTTCCTATCACCCCACAGCAATGACAACATCCTTTCAAGTTTTTTTTTTTAATTGCTTTCTTGCTGTCAGCACCAGTTCTAAGCATCAGAGAAACCAGACCTTTCCACCTGAACCTCTCTGGGCTTAGCCCTGCCTAGGTCTGCTGGTGGATTAGGAAACCCTCCCCAGGATGCAATGAGGTTGGAAACCCAACCTCTGATGCCTAGGCACTGGAGTGGACAAAGCCCTGACATCTCATGAGTCCTGAGCTCCTTCCTCTACTCCAGTGTAAGACAAGCCTACCCCTCTGGCCTTTCTGTCTTAGCCTCTGCTACCCAGTATACCCCAGGCACCCAAGAGAACCTAAATTCCATCCCTTTCTCCTAGAATCTGCCAGCTCCCTTCCCTTAGAGTTAGCACTGGTTTCTAGATGCCTTCACCTAGTACTGAGAATAGATTTGTCTACCTATGACCTAAACATCTCTGAATATTGAGAACTATACCCACCCAGAATTCTCAATACTGCATTTTAGTCTACTACCAGGACTGCTTATTGCCATTATATCATCTACATTTTATATTTGGGATAATTAACTTGAACCTCTGCCTAATCCTACCCTCTTTGTGACTGCTCCCCTCAGGCCCCCCCACCCCACCTTGCACCTCATCATGGGGTACGTTCATTCCCTGGCTTCTCCTGCAGCAGCCTGCGTCATGGCTCCTAGCATGTCCCTTGGTCAAGGCTTTCATCACATTGGAGAGTTCCTGTGCAAGCTTACCTGCAGCCAACACCTCTGTTAATAAAATGACTACATCTCAGAGCCCATTTGCCAATAGTAACAATATTCTTAGAGGGCTGTACAGTTTGTCGTGTGCTATCTAATTTGATATGCATCCAATCCTATGAAATTGGTAGATCCAAAATTATTTCAGCTTACAAATGAGAAAGCTAAGGCTGTGAGTCATTTGCCCTTTGAAATACAGTCCCAAATTACTTTTCCAAGGTCACGTAAGTGAGTGGCTGAGTGACAAATTGGATCTGGGTACTCCTCTCACTCACTCATGCTGCCCATGCCAGTCATGCAGGGTTACACAAGAAAGTCAAGTCTGACACCCAGCGGCTTGTGATCTTGATTGAGAAGCTGGGTGTTATATTCATCCATTCAAAAAATATGTATTGAGTCCCCATGATGTGCCAAGCACTCTTCCTAAGCACTGCTTAGGATGCATCGGTCAACCAAAGGGGCAAAAAGCCTAGTTCTCACAGCCCTTGCACTTAGTGGTCTACTCTTCAGTAATGCTAGGCTGCTAGTCCTGAGTTCAGACCTGGCTCTGCCCCTTATCCTCTACAAGTGGAGATTACTGTACTGGTGACTCCAGGCCCTGTCCAGCTTTGGATCTGTGATCCTGTGGTCTGCCCCTTGAGGACTCCTTTCAGCCAGGAGCTCTGTGGGAGCCAGTCTCCCTGTGGGTCCTTGATTTGTTTACAACTTCTTGGCAGCAAAACAACTACAGCAAATCTGGACAATACTATTGAACATTATCTCAGGGAAGAAGCAAGAAATAAGATAACACTATTCCTCCTTAGTGCAGCTGTTGAAAAGTGTTCGTGATGCAATAGACAGGGCACCTTTTAATGTCAATATTTCCAGTGAGGCTGAATGAAAGCAACCCTACTATGTGGCCTGATTTTCAGCTGGTTTTACAAAACAACAGCAACAACAAAGCTGTTTTACTGGTAAAAATCATTTTAGAAGAAAAACATAATACCTAAATCTGGGCTAAAAATATAGCATTTTTCTGGTGCATATAAAACTTTGGCATAGAAAATAATATATAGCTGATCTGATTCACAAAATAAGCCTAAGAGATCTGTTATAGGTTATAATTATCTTAGAATCTTTTGTACAATGGGAGCATGAAAACCCGACTCTCTGTGCTGTCATTCCTTTTTTTTTTCTCTTTTTCTAATCTTCCTTAAAATATTGGTGTGAATTAAACTCACTGAGGAGGAAACCAGTGAACATCTTCTGCAATGCAGTTATGAAAATAAGAGCAGAGTTGTTATTGCTCCCATCTGGGACGCCAGATGTTTGCAGACTGGTGTGGGAGTTGCACCACATTTCTGACCCCAAAATCAAGACCTGGTTAAATGTGTTTAAAATATTCTCTTTCTTGCTCCAAACATATCCATGCAATCAAGTAAGAACAAAAACAAAAATATTAATACCTGGAGTTTGCTAAGAAGGCATGGGAAATAATCACTGGCAAAGACAAGTGGCTGAATTGGAATCTGGTTTTATCTATTGTTGATAATACAAAAGGAGGACCGAAAGTTGTGCCATGCAGGCTTTTCTTATTTTAATAAAACCACACCCTGTTTTACTACTGCTGAAAGCAGGAAGTCCAAAAGAGGAAGCTCCCTCAGAGCTATTGTCTTGAAATGTCAGAGATAATATAAATTTTCTTTTATTCATGTATCTAGAGGGTCAAGAGTGGACACATATAACAAAACTGAAAATACCCCATAATCAGTTGTAATATATCTCTGTCATTTGTTTAAGGCCAAGTGATCCACGCATTTATCATCTTAACACGAGAGCCTGAAGGAAATGCTCTCATCTGGGATCAGTCTGTTACCCATCACTTTGTTTACTCATAATCTTAGGAGAGTAGGGCTCCCTTTTCAGGCTCTAATAAGGGAGGATAGGGAAATGAGAGGTCTAGCGGAGGACTAAACTTCTGCAAACAACTTCTGGACTTCTAGAAGTTTCCTTTAAGTACGAAGCATTTGAGAAATGCTCCTCATAATATATGTGCAATTTGATAGGTCTATAATATGATTAGTTCTTCCAAGTTCAGAAAAAACATATAATAATTATCTTGACCCACAGTGGCATGAAATAGTTTTCATGACAGTTTGATGACATGGATATAAGGAAAGAGTTTCTATGCCATAAAGATCATGCATCTCCTTAACTCTGTTGACAGTAAAATATGGATTTCAGCTTAGGAATACTCTTTGTTGAAACAGTAGTTTTATGGCTTTCTTTTCTAAGACCAAACAGGATTACAGGTATGATTTACTGAACAAAAACTTCAAGGATTTAAAAAAATAATAATTGAACTTTAAGAAAACAAATAAATTACAAGATAAGACTCTGTATCATATTAGGATTAATGAATTTCTTAATGTTTACATTTATAACCAGGCGCTAATATACCTCCCTTCTAAATTTAGTCATATAGTCTACATAGATTTTTTTGATGTTAATAATTTTTACATAGGCTAGACAAAATGATTAATTTTATAAGGCAAGTAATTTACTTGTTCTGTAAAGAATAATTCCTTTATGTATCTGCTTTGAAAGTTTGGACTTCTATGTGTAATCTTTTCTTAGAATGACCTGAGTGTGTCACAAAGCTTCCATTTTTCCATCCCTTGTGATTTAAAATCAATGATTAAACACAGATATAGGGAAAGGATAAAAATATCCTTGTTTCCTTGCCTAACAGCCTAGAAATATCTGCGGATTGCTCTAGATCCCATTTAATCCAAAGGTTTTGTTTTATTAAACCTTTGGAGTTTAATTAGAAGTTAACTTAAAAAGTTAACTAAAAATTAACTACAGTTTTATTAAAAGCTAGTGTTTTTTTTAAAGACTAAGTAATTCTTCTAAGCCACAATACAGTTTTCTATCTTACATAAATAGAATGTTTATTAAATCTTTACGTAATGTATACCCAATATAGCAACGCCGTTGTCTACTTTAGTTTCCTCATGTGTGAAATGAAGAATTTTAAAATTTGTACCTAACTACTCTCAAATTTCACAGTTGTAAATAGTTCCCAGCAAGTGGAGAGAAAAACGGTTGGAATAAAATTTGTATGTGTGCATTTTACAATGGGCTCTGGGCCTCAGAATTGAAATCTTCTCTCCTTCATACATATTTTCTGCATATGGACGTGCTGTCAATGTACAAAATGCCAGTGGACATTTACTTGTTTATAATTGAGGGGAGAGGGGTATTTCTACAGCCTCTCACAGGCTCTGCTCAACAGACTATTATTTTCCTCTCACATTTTAAAACAGAGAGGCCTGCTGCTCACTTCCCTTGTGGATAGAGCCGGGAATGAGAGCAGGTCATCCAAGTTCTTAACACCAAATCTGAAACTCATTCAGGGGGCTGTCCTCAACAGATGTCTTAGGGAGAACTCCTAAGTGGAGCCAGGGAAGGGTGGAAAGTTAGGTCACACTGCAAGTGTGACTTGCCAAAGAGTCAGCGCCAAAGGCAAGAAAAGGCCATTTGGATTTATGGCTTGGGTATGGGGTCTGGTTCTTTCTCTAGGGTCTGCAGAACAAGCATTCCCTCTGGCTTTTCCTAGAGGAAACCATTGACTCTCGATATACAGGGATGTAGAGGAGTCATTTGACTTTTCGGATGTATTTGCATTTGGACGTTGCAAAGGCTAACAGGCCTTGAAGGGATAAGGAGCAGCAGAGGGTGGGCACCAGCTGAATCCTAACTTTGATGCTTACCAGCAGCAAGGGCTTACACAAGTTTTTAACTCACTTTTGAGCTTCAATGTTCTCATCTGCGAAATGGGGACACAATTCACTTCCTCATGAGCTTTAGGGAGGAAAGTGACTATTACAAATGAGTCAATTGCCCCCTTCAGGGCCCTTTTCCCCAATGGGGTGAGCACTTACCCTTCCTAAACCAACCCAACCATTGGCTGATCTTTTTTCATTCTTCTGTTCAGCTTGTTCTTTTTCTCCTACCCACAGATTAAACTGGTTTTACTGATCTTAAAAACCATTTTCTTGGCTCTACTGCCTCGTCACACTATTATTCCCACTTGCAACCTCTCCTTCAGCACTAAACTTCTTAGGAGAGAAATAATCTATCGCTTCTGCATCTACTAAGTCCCACTTCAGCACTCTAGAACCTGGCTTCCACGTCCATCATGCTACCAAAACCAGCAGTCAGGCTAACTTGACATCTGCAGGCCACTGTGAGATAATAACAGCATGGAAATATTTATACACACAGAACACAGACACACATGTGTCAGTATACACACATATTTCATTTTTTCAGCAACTGAGAAGTTCTAGAAGCAATGACACCCCAGTAGCAATGAGCTCCCCAAGTGCCTAGATCTTTGTTTCCAAAACTATTCTCTAATAAAAGGAATCAGGTCTCCTTAGAGAGATGGCACATTTTAGAACTAGGGCAAGCAATAGACAAGGTGACTCTGGAACATCTTCTAGTGCCTAAAAGTAAGTGTCTTAGTGAGTTCAGGCTGTTTTAACAAAAACATCATAAGCTTTGTGGCTTAAACAACAGAGAATTTTTTTTTTCACAGTTCTAGAATCTGGGAAGTCCAAGATCAGAATATTGACCTGGTAGGGTTCTGGTAAAGGCCTTCTTCCTGGCTTGTAGAGATGTCTTCTCATTATGTATTCACATGGCAGAGAGAGGCGGGAAGCAAGCTCTCTCTTGTCTCTTCTTACTAGGGCACAAATTTTATCATGAGGGCTCCATCTTTGTGACCTAATTACTTCCTAAAGGTCTTGTCTCCAAATACCGTCACATTGGAGATTAGAGTCTCACCATATGAGTTTGTGGGGGACACAAACATTCAGTCCATACCAGTAAGGAAGTAATAATAATAATAAAAACTCACAATAAGAGTGATATGTCAAAGAGATAGAGGAATAAACTGAAAAAAACTTCACAAAGCTGAAATAATTTAAGCAATAAAACAAACAAATTAGTATTGAATTATAACCCACAGTATAAATAAATATCTATATTGATATAAATAACTATGTAAATAAATAAGTGGGAGATAAATCTCACCTGCAATACAATTCCAAATAGTTTCTGTAGATACTCTCCCCCAAGACAGTGGAGGATAATTCCTCATTTCTTAAGTATGGGTTGTGCATAGTGACGTCCTGTCAACAAGTACAATACGAAAATGGGAAAAAAGATGAACTTTACAGGGGTGAAACCTGAAAACCACGACCTCAGCCAGGTGACCCAAGTTAACATGTACCATAATAAACTCCGTTCATAGCATGTGCCCTTAGTATGATGAGAATAGTACTTTACCTCTGTGGGTTTTTCTTTCAAAACTCTATATTCCCAGTCTAATTATGTGGTAAAATATCAGATAAATCCTAATTGAGGAACAAGCCACAAAATATGTGATCAGTGTTTCTCAAAACTATCAAGGTCATTGAAAACAAGAAGAATCTGCGAAACAGCCAAGAGGACCCTGAGGAGATAAGACCACTAATTGTATTAAGGTATCCTGGATGAGATCCTGGAAGAGAGAAAGGACATTAAGGCAACAACTAAGGAAATAGAAATAAAGTATGGACTTCAATTAATAATAACATATCCATGATGGTTCATTAGCTGTCACAAATGTACCATATGAATGTAAGATGTTAAAAATAGGAAAAGTTGGGCAAAAGAAGCCAAAGAAGAGCCAGGAAAAGTGCATGTTGTAAGATCCCATATACACAAAGCTGAAAAATTAACAAAGGTAATTGATGGTTTTAAAAGTCAGGATAATGATTCCATTTGGGGAGAAGGAAGAAGGTAATGATTGGGAGGGACCCAAGGGGGTTTCTAGGGAGCTGGTGATGTTAACTTTTGAAGACAATACTATTAAGATGGCAATATTTTCCAAAGTGATCTACAGATTCAATGCAATCTTATCAAATTCCCAAGAGCCTCTTTTTTGTTTTTGCAAGCTCTCAAATTCACATAGAATTACAAAGGGCACCAAATAACCAAAACAATCTTGAAGAAGAACAGAGTTGGAGGAATCACACCACCTGATTTCAAAATGCACTACAAAGGTACATTAATCAAAACAGTTTGGTAATGGCATAGGATAAATTAATGGGATAGAATTAACAGTCCAGAAATAAACATAAACATCTGTGGCCCACTGACTTTTGATAAGGATTTCAACTCCATTCAATGGGAAAAGAACAGTTTCTTCAACAAATGGTCCTGGCCAGCTGGATTTCTACATGTAAAAGAATGAAGGTGGGCCCTGACTTCGTATCATACACAAAAGTTAATTCAAAATGGATCAGTGACCTAAATATTAAAACCAAAGCCATAAAAGTCTTATAAGAAAACATAGGGGTAATTTTTCTTAACCTTAAATTTCAGAATGTATTCTTAGATATGACCTAAAAACACAAACAAAATAAGGAAAATAACATGTTATACTTAAATTTAAAACTTTTGTTCATCAAAGGACACCATCAAGAAAGTGAAACAACAACATACAGAATGGGAAGTGTTTGCAAAACATATAGGTGACAAAGATTTAATATCCAGAATATAGGAATAACTCCTAACATGCAACAGCATCACAAACAACCCAATGAAAAAATGGGCATTTCTCCAAAAAAGTTACACAAATGACCAATAAGCACATGAAAAGATGTTTAACATCATTAGCTATTAGGAAAATGCAAATCAAAACCATGAGATATCAATACACCTCAACTAGAATCACTAATCAAAACAAAACAAAAAATGATAAGGGTTCTAGATGGAGAGAAATTGGAACCCTTCCTTGTGCATTGCTTGAGGAAATGTAAAATAGTGAAGTATAGCTGCAGTGGAAAATAACTTGGTGGTTCCTCAGAAGCTAAACAAAGAGTTACCATATGTAATTGTTTTCTTGGTTTGTCATGCAAAATACCACAGACCGGGTAGCTTAAACAGGATAAATTTATTTCTCACAGTTCTGGAGGCTGGGAAGTCTAAGATCAAGGTGCCAGCTGATTCAATTCCCAGTAAGAGCTCTCTGCTTGGCTTGTACATGGCCACCTTCCCCCTGTGTCCTCATATGGTGGAGAGAGAGCTCTGGTGTGTCTTCCTCTTCTTATAAGGGCACTAATCCCATGATTAGGGGCCCACCTTCACAAACTCATTAAACCTAATTACCTTCCAAAGGCCTCATCTTCAAAAACCATCATATTGGGTGTTAGGGCTTCAACATACGGATTTTGGGGTGGCACAATTTGGTTCCTAGCACAATATGACCAATAGTTCTACTTGTAGATGTATACACAGAGAATTGAAAACAATGATTCTGGGTGGACCCGGTGGCTCATGCCTGTAATCCCAGCACTTTAGGAGGCTGAAGCAGACAGATCACTTGATTTCAGGAGTTGGAAACCAGGCTGGGCAACATGGTGAAACCCTGTCTCTAAAAAAAATATTTAAAAATTAGCTGGGCATAATGGAACACACCTACAGTCCCAGATACTTGAAAGGCAGAGGCGAGAGGATTCTTTGAACCTGCGAGGTTCACAACTGAGTGGAGATCATGCCACTGCACTCCAGCCTGGGCAACAGAGTGAGACTCTGCCAAAAAAAAAAAAAAAAAAAAAAAACAGATTCAGCAGATGCTTGGATACCAGTATTCATTGCAGCATTATTCATAATAGTCGAAAGATGGAAACAACTCAAGTGTCCATCAAGAAATGAATAAGCAAAAGGTGGGATACACATACAACAGAATATTATTCAGCCATCAAAATAAATAAAATTCTGACACAAGGTCACAAGGTTCAATGTAGATGAATCTTGAAACCATTATGCCAAGTGAAATAACCTAGACACAAAAGGACAAATGTATGATTCTACTTATATGAAATATCTAGAATTAGGTAAATTCATAGAGAAAGAATGTGGATTAGAGGTTATCAGGGGCTGAGGGAGGGGGCAGGAAATGGGAATTTATTGCTTAAGGAATATAGTTTCTGTTTGGAGTGATAAAAAGTTCTGGGAAAAGATAATGGTGATGTTTGCACAATACTGTGTATGTAATTAATACTACTGAATTTACACTTAAAAATTGTTCAAATGGCAAATTTTATGTTATATATATTTTGCCAAAATAAAAAAATATGTAAAAAGTTTGTATATAATTGCCTAAAGAGAGAGAAAAACAGTAAATTATCTATTATGAACTTTTATTCAACTGATTTTGGGGCCAATCCATTGCTAAATTGCATGACGGATCATATTCTTTCTCTCTCTGTTACACACACACACACATACACGGTGATGGTTGCACAACATTGTGAATGTAAATAAAGCCCCTGAATTATACACTTTAAATGATTAAAACAGCAATTTTTTAATGTTATCTATATTTTGCAGCAACAAAACAGAAAAAATAAAAAAAGTAAAGATTAGGGAGATGAAAGAACTTGAAAATAAGTAACTGGTGGAAATGAGATTCAAACCCAGGTCCTTCTGATCTGTGGTCTATATATGTTAGACATATAAGACCTAAGTTAAACGGTACAGGACTATCTTTCATTTAGAATGTTAAAGCCAAGAAGTAACAGAACAAAAGTAACCTTTACCTAAGATCATCCTAGTGGGATAGATAGGTGTGGACAGAGTGGACCCCAAGGATGAGCTAGCATAGTAATGCAAGGAAGAGAAAACTAGAGTCTAGACCAGGGATGTAGTTGTGTGCACAGAGAGGAAGAGGGTGAATACAAATATAGTTCAAGGGAAGTAATGACAGTGCTTAGTGATAGCTGGAAAAAGATAGTGAAGGACAGAAAAAGTCTACCCTGGAAAGACAAGAGCGTTGTGGTGCTGCTGGCAGTAATGAGGTATTTGAAGAAGGCTTCTCATTATCCTAAAGTACCCAGGAATGTGTTCTCATCTCCCAACCAGATGAATATTAGTGTCGTCAACAAAACTGAGCTCATTATAATTGGCTCTTGGGCACTAGATGCCTGAGAGTACAAACCCCTCTATAGACTGTCTTTCTTCTATGGAGACAATGGTTAAGTTAATGCATAATCAATGGGGACACAGGAAGGGAAGAAGATAAAAGGTAAGATACAAAGGATATATTTTCTATATTTTACCCAAATTAAATCAATGATAACTGATAATCTCGCCTAATTTTATTGTCTTATCTCTCTAAGCACAAAGTTCAAAGTGCTACCTGCCTTTTGTCAAGGGACCCAGTTTTGTTGGTCTCTTTACATATAGACTACAACATAGATATAGCTAAAGACACAGGCACCTATAAAGACATGTGATTACTAACAATGAAGGAAAGAATGTAAGGTCAGGATAGGGTAGGGATACAGGTAGGAGGATTAAATTCCCACCTGCCTACATTCTCTGGCTTCAGATGCTATTTCTGCACATCTATTGCTAGAAGAGAAGCCATAGTCTTCTCCCATAATGGCTGCAGCTGAAATTAAGCTGACAAATTATCTTCCACACCCCATGGAAAACCAGCAGAACTATCTAGAGACACAAAGACTACTGACACTTATACTATACTCCTTGGTTCTCACATTTTCTCCCAAGAGACCTAAACGAGAGAGTTTTAGAAAAGTCACCAGATTTATATATTCTAAAAAGCCAAAAAGAAAAAAAAGAAAAAAGAAGCATACACACACACACACACACACACACACACACACACACACACATATCCCCCCACCCCAAAGCAGGTCTGTTAATTCAATGAGAATTTTACATCCTTATGTGTTTAATTGCCATCCCTTAGGAAGTTCAGGGCTTTTTCACTACAGGGAAGGAGTATATTGAAGCTGAAAGAAGGTATTTCTGAAAATATAGCACAGAAGAGGTTTCTGATGCATGTATCATGTAGGTACATAGTAAAACAACAGACATGCAAATATATAAAGGTTTCTTGGGCTACCACATAGCATTAGAATAATGAAATCGGGTTAAATGTGAATAACACTTAGGAAAGTAGCTAGAACTGTAATGATTATATTTAATCTCATAGACTCGAAGCATCTTGAGAACAGTGACCACATTAAGTGAAGAGTCATATTCACTGTTGGATCTCCAGATCTGCAGTGTCTAGCATAGACAGACACATGGTAGGTGCTCAATTGAATTTGCTGAATGAATGAATAGTAATACCACTAAAGTTGACATTAGCAATGTTGTAGAATCATTCTAAGTGCATTAGGGCAAAAGATACTTCACATTGGAGTAATATAGGAGGATTTTAATGTATTACTTAAAAAATGTAGCTTCAGTGCAAAGTTGCTATAGCTGTGAATTTAAATAAAAAATAATTACACCCGTAAGCATTTGAGAGTGGCATGGTAAGTTTGAGGCTGATGTGAACTGGCCGCTCATTTAATTTGAAGGGGGTGGAAAGAAATTAGAAATTACAATCTTACCTACTTCTCAAGGTTGCATCTCTCTTTTTATCTCATTCCGCCTCACTTTTTTTGAATTGGTTTTGTCCTGTCATTGTGCTGACTTGTAGAACTGGGTTCCAATATTTCTATTTATCTTTGCCTAGATGTGGCCAAATTTCTTTAATTTTTGGTTTGCCTGACATGAGTCAGAAATATTTCAAAACTGTCTTCACATACTCCATTAAGGAGTATCTTTTATCCTGGGTCACACATCCCATGCTCTCAGTCACAGATGGCGCAGGTGACATGATCTTTCATAGCCACACATGGTAAATTGTCAAGCATGTAGGAATCCCCAGGGACCATGTTAAAATACAGATTCTTGCTCAGGACACCCCAGGGTGGGGCCAAAATTCTGCATTCCCAACCTGCCCCGTGGTGAAGCTGGTATTGCTGGTCTACATGCCAAACACACTGAGTAGCAGACTGGGTTTTACCTGTCTCGTTTATTTCAGCTGTACAGGGTGTATGAAATGCTAGAATACTCAATCTCCTAGCCTGAAACAGTTTTGAGTCAGTGACACTGCTCCTTCCCCACCTCCAGAATTTTCTTTCAAGTCTCAGCTCTTGCTGTGAGCCCAAAGACCATCCCCCACCTTGCTCAGGGCTACTCTGCAGCTCTGTGGCAGGTGGTTATCTTCCATTATCCTCTGGGTTGTGAAGGTTCCCTCCTGTCTAACCCTAGTGAATTGTGATTGTCCTTCTGTGCTGGACTGTCTTGCACTGACTATGCCAAAGTCTCCCACAACTTGGATCCTATGAGCCTCTACATTTCCGGTCTCTGGAAGGCTGACCCTTGACATTGATCCATTTCATGTTTCTGAATCGTTTTCATAAGTTCCTTGTTAAGCTCCATTATTCACTTGTGGTGACAATTTTGGACCTGGAATCCATCATGCTACCAGTTGTAAGAACTGACTGCAGTGCCCCATCCTAGTCAGAGCCGTGAGAAAGTCTCCCCTGAGTGTTGCACCTCCTAACTCACGTGCCCACACCACTTTTGCCCTCTTCCAACCTGCAGCTAGCATGGTATTTCTGAAATATGAATCTAATGAACTCTTTCTCGCCACGCAAGAAAGCAGACTATTTCCTCATTCTGTCCCTGTGTTGCTGACTGAGTTTTCCTAACCCACCCTTTGAATGTCTTAGCTTTGGAAAGGGGGTTCAGCTGTGACTTCTTACCAGCTACAGCCCAGAGCCTCACCATCTCCTAGGTAAGCCTTGCGGTTACGGAGATCAGTAACTCCCACAAGGTAGCCAGGGCATAGCTCACTTCTTTACCCAGTTCTTTCATCAATTCTAGCAACTAAGAGATTCCTATTTTTAAGATTCTACGACATAGCAAAGAGGATATTTGTCATTCTGTATCCAACATTTCCAGGTGTTTGGGCAGGGCTGTTTGCTGGCTGCCTACTCCTCTGCCTCTCTGGAACTCCCTTGCTCTCTGTTCTCATCTCATAGGCTATCTTGCATGTTCTTCAGGGTTCAAGTCCTCATTCAATTTTTTAATGCTGGTCTTTCCCCTGGGAATTCTCTACTCAAGCTTTAGATCACAAGCAAAGGTCAATCACATAAGAAATATTCCCTAATTGCTTCCTAAATCTAGCTCCTCTCTTACATGTTTCCATAGTTCCCTGTTCTTCTGGCATAGCACCTGTCACAACTGTACCTAGTAATGCCTGCCTCCCTCTCTAAAACCTAAGGCAGGGGCCACAGCAGTCTTGTTCCATACTGGACATAGTCCCCAAAGCACAACATGGGAAATAATGAAAGCAAGCATCCAATGAGTTCTCTACCACGACTCCATCAGTATCCCCATTTTTCAAATAAGGAAATGGAGGGATAAAGAGATTAAGTAAATTGCCCAAGGTCCCAAAGCCAGCATTCAGCAGATCTGAAATATAGTCTGACTCCAGAACGTACTGCCTTAACCTCTATTTTGGTAATACATGGTTGTTTCTCAGTAAATTTGTGTGGAATGACTCTTCCTGAGAGCCTATGAGCTCCTGCACTCTCTGCCAGAGCCTGCCCAAAGATGTCTTATTTCATCCTTTTCCACCACAGGTCCTTCCCCATGGATCCTCTGTGTATGCATTTGCTGGGTGAGGAGCCCCAGGGGCTGAAGCTCATTTGCACGGCAGAGGTGGCTGGCAAGTCCTGAGCGTGGTCACTGGTAGCTGTTTACTGGTCTAGTCTGCTCATTGGTCACTGGTCTGCCTTCTACCCCAGGTTTTCTATGACAACTTACTCAAGTGACACATAGAAGGGACCTTTCAGAATGCTACAGCTACTGATTAAGGCAGATTCTGGTCAGTTAGTCTGGGTAGGGGCTGAAATTCTGTGTTTTAACACCATCCCAAGGTATGCTGATGTTGCTGTCTGCAAATTTTGAGTGGTCAGGAGCCAGAGCAACATACTCCTCTGAGCCTGCATTTCCTAGTTTATATTTGGAGCTAATCCCACCTACCTCACAATATTAAAATAAGAA
Organism: Cacajao melanocephalus; assembly: GCA_963573385.1. Classification (NCBI taxonomy): domain Eukaryota; kingdom Metazoa; phylum Chordata; class Mammalia; order Primates; family Pitheciidae; genus Cacajao; species Cacajao melanocephalus. Next base: position 26,553 of record CAUYLG010054409.1, read on the forward strand.
TAAAAGAATGTGTATAAAGTACCTAGTCCTGTAATTGGAACATATTTGGTGCTCAGTTAATCGACAGGATGCTTTTCCCATTTTATTTTTTTAAACATAAGTCAATATCAAATCTAGAAAGATTTTATCATCTGATAATTTTCCACTGGGAAATTAAAACACATGCATACACTCAGAGAGCTCTTAAATAATTTTTTAAAAAAGGAATCCAATCAACGTATTTAAAATATTCATCTAACATTACATAGTATGTTTAAAAGTAGTCATCTCACCCCTTTGAAACTTAAATTCGCTCTCTAGCCACCTAACCTCCGAATGTTCTCAGCCTGACTGTTAAAAGCTGATGATGAATCACACTAAGAAACTCTCATTGCTTCTGGGTTCTCACCATTACTGCAAATCTGTAAATTGCCCAGAACTACAGCTTTGAAGGCTGTTAGCTCCTAAGATTTCTATTATGAATTTACACTTAATCTTTGATCCTGACATATCTTTTAGGCTTCCTATTTAATTATTTACCAGACCCACTGCTAAAAGCCCTGTGAACCAGCCCTCTCCATGGCTGCTGTCCACTGCTCTTTCCTCTCTATGTGTATTTGTGGCTCCTGTCTTCCTGGGACCCATGCTGCCCCCGCCTGTCACTGTTCTGAGGGACTCTGTAATGGACGGATTGAGGAACTTCTCTTGGTCTGGAACTCAGTTACTGACATTTTGACTGACACCAAGCATGAAAATCACATTACCCTGGTTGTATAAAACCTTCACTGGCTACCTGTAAAGTACAGGATTATGTGTAAAGTCCTAGTTATTAACTTACAAGTCCTTAAATTGACTTGGGTTTGAATACCTCAGAGACATTCTGGAACCATACATCCCCAGTCGTTTTCTTTGGTCTCACTCAATTGGATTAGTTCTTTTTGGCTGAAGACATTGAGCTACGGGGCATTTTCAATGTTTGCTCTCCACTTATGGAATTTATTAACCATGGAGGTCAGGCTGTCTTACTCTCTGTCAAGCTTTCAGTCCAAATTTAAGAGGTACCTTTTCCAGATTGTTGATTTGGTTAAATAAGCCATAAATCGATCCACCGTTGTTTAGATTTTGAAGCACTGTTCTTCTTCGGTATTTGCATGAGTCTGCTCTAAGAGTTTGTTTGACATGTCACAATTAACTTTTATATTATTCCACTTAATAACTTTTTTCCCCCATATACTGGCTTGACACACTGTCAAAGTTACTAATTAAATGCTCTGCATGACATATTACCTTTTCCCATCTGCTTCAGAAGAATGTCACAAGGACAATGAGATGTTATATGTGAAAGTACTTGGATTGTGAAATATCAGGTTTTAAATTCAATTATGTACATATATTCAATTTATTTTGGTTATTCATCAATCACTCCACTGGTAGGGTTCTCGAATATTAATTGTTGAATGGTGAATGAACGCGAGACCCAAAGGGGAACACAGGTATAGGTCATGGATTTCTTAAGCAAATTTTAATCTAGCCTCTTTTAATAAGGCATAAATAATTCTCAAGTTAGCTAACAATAAAATCTTTAAAAAGCAGGCTGAGACAACACAGAAAAATATGGCACTGGATACTGCACAATTAATGGCTGAATATACTCTAAATTACAGCTCTGTAATTTCCAAGGAGAGTGGAGTTCCCTCAGGCTGGGGCAGCACGGGGGAATAACTGGTTGTGAGAGGTTGGATTTGCGTTGGAGCCACTTGCATGTGTAGTAATGGGATAGGCAAACAAGGGGTGGGGTATTACAAGACAACGAAATAACGGCAGGAAACAAGAGATCCCCACGATTTTATTTAAGTTGGAGGAGGGGCATATACATTAAACCCACCTGGCTGGAAGATGATTCAGAGAAAAAGATAGTAAGTAGGGCTTCATTATACACATAATGTATAATGTTACCAAATTAAGAAGTTCCTTTTTTCTTTTTAATAAGGAGGAGATACTTTCATTTTTCTGAAAGTCATAAGACACTTGGTTGGGGTCAGAGTGTTGGGGTACGAAGGACAGGGGCATGAGGAAAGTTCTTTAGGGAAGTAGAAATAGACTCAGTTACTGGTTGTGTTTCCTGTTCTCTTTGGGCTTGTGTGTTTGAGGACAGGTTGGTGGGATCAGGGAGACAAGGCATGAGATCCAACGCTGGAACTCAGTTGCTTATTTGAGCATCACTGCTGCAAACATCTAAACATATTAAATCTGCCTTAAAGCTCTCCCATATGAGGCCTTGAATCCGATTTGAGAGGAAACGTATTCTCAACATAGGGTGAGAAAGCCTGGTCAGTTCAATCCAATCCAACTCAATTCAATGCCACAAATTACCATGGCCTTCTGTGCTGTGTCATCATTGTTACTGCCATCTGGAGGTAAAGGGAGGTGGCAGAGCTTAGAATGTACTTGCAAAGACAAGCCTCATACCCAGGAAACATTTTATCCATCAGGTGAGACAGAGGCTGAGAAGTACCAAGATCAGTACCAAGTATTGTCCATCGGTGCTCCCGAAGTTCAAAGCAGAGACTGAGGAGGAAAAGAAAGGATATGGAGAGAGAAAGTCCTGAGTTGGCTCCATGGAGTGGGAGTGTCACCACTCAAAGTGTGGTCCTTGGACCAGCAATGCCAGCATCCCTTGGAAGCTTGATTTAATAATGCAGAACCCCAGGCCCCATCTTAGACCAACTCAATTAGAATCTGCATTTTGGCTAGGCGCGATGGCTCACATCTGTAATCCCAGAAACTTGGAAGGCTGGGGTAGGAGGATCACTTCAGCCCAGGAGTTCAAGACCAGCCTGGGCAATACAGTGACACTCTGTATTTATAAAACAATAAAAAGAAAATTAGCCAGGTACAGTGGTGTGTGTCTATAGTCTCGCTACTTGCGAGACTGAGGTGGAAGGAATGCTTGAGCCCAGGAGTTTGAGGCTGCAGTGAGCCATGATCATGCCATTGCATTCCATCCTAGGTGACAGAAAAAGACCCTGTCTCAAAAGAAAGAAAGAGAGAAAGAGAGAGAGAGAGAGACAGACAGAAAGAAAGAAAGAAAAGAAAGAAAGAAAAGAAAGAAAGAAAGAAAGAGAAAGAAAGAAAGAAAAGAAAGGAAGGAAGAAAGGGAGGGAGAGAGGAAGGAAAGAAGGAAGGAAAGAGAAGGAAATAAAAAAGTATCTGCATTTTAACAAGACTCTAAGTGGCTCATGTACATGTCAGTCTAGGAAGCACTATGGCAGAACATCCCAGCCCACCTGTGCAAGACACAAAGTATCAAACAGAAACTCTGAGGAAAAGAAACTCAGGCCATGGGATGCCTCAGCTGTAGCTGTGTACTCCCCAAGTCTCTCCCTCTGGCAGACTTCCTGTACTTTAATGGACCTTGCATAGAGCATCCAAGGACAGGTGTGGCTGCGAAAGCAAGGGAAGTGCCACTTAATGGCCAACCATGTTGAAATATATTCCCGAGTTTTGACAGAAATGTAGAAATATTTAGAAGGTGGGCACAGGCTTGGGAGTAGGCAATGATTAAAAATGCCCACTCTAGCAGGCCTGGGTCTACACATAAGTGTCTGCAGGTATGGATTTGAGCCATTACTTTCAAAAGCTAAAAAAAATAAAACACTATACACATGCCAAAAAAATAAAATAAAACAAAAAAACACTCACCTTCCTGTTTCTGTCATATGAGTTCATGCTTGTCTGATTGGAATTAAAGTAGTTCCTTATATGGCAGGGAGGGAATAGACATTTTAATGGAATTGGTAAAACCCAAGTCTCAATGTCCAGCAGAATAGGCTAGAAGTAAACAACTATGCCATGGCTTTCTTCACATGAAAAGCGTTCCTCATGCCTAGAATTACCAGTGCAATTAAACAGCTATACAAAACATCTTATAACAATTCTTTCATTTCCTTCCTTCCATCCATCTTTCTATATGCTTTAAAAAATATAATGTGATTTCCATGTAAATCAAAACCAGCTAAAAGATTGCCAAGGCCAAGATGTAATTGAAGATGGCATTTAAGCCTTCGTGTCTCCTTTGTCTCCTGAGATATCATCATAAAATAAAAGACTTCATCAGGTAATGTTTTCTTCATTATTCAACATCACAATTCCGAAGTGAAAAAAGATAATTAGACATACGCTGCTGTCGACACATAGTTTATGAGGAGCTTCTAGTTAATTAGTTATGGTAAAAGGTTTTTATATAGTCATAATTACTTTAGATTTCAGAGGAAAAGAAGCAAACATACATGTATTTTATTTTACCTGGTGACAAGTTTATCAAAGTGATGCTGATGTTTTGATGACCCTTCCGCACCTTCTTCAGACTTCCCAGGATAGAATGCAAAGTGTCAGGAGGGGATTTTAACAGCACAACTCATGTTAACTTTGATAGGAGTTACACATCTAAAATCTTTACACATCGTCTTGCTTGATTCTCTAAGAAAATATCATCTTCCCGGTATCCTGAATTTCCTTTGTCATCGATGGAAGACTTACCTCTGAACTAAAGAATGGTTACAGTAATTTTGTTTAACATCTGAGATGAGCCAGCTTCATGGGAATACTTTTCCTTTTCTAATTTCTGGGGTCAGCCACTGAAGCAAAAATGATGGCAAAAATAATACTGGGAAATGTAGCATTCTATAATTTATTTGTTTAAAACAAGTTTATTGGCACCATGAGATAGGGCGAGAAAAAAACACAAATTTTTTAAAAAGTTTAATGTATAAAAACTCTCTTAGTTTAACCAGGTGTTTCTATCAAATCTCAATCTAATGAAGAAATGAAGAGAACTTAAAAGATCGAGATCCTTGGTTTTCAACCCTTTGTGTCCGTAGCAGTTTCAATAATGTCTTAGCTGAAGGAATGGCCAGATGACCTCTGTCATGTCTTACACCCGAGTGCCCCAGCACATAGGTTCTCCAGTTTCTAGTGATGCCAACCCCTGAGAGAATTAATCAGGTAGCAACATGCCCTTGATAGTTGATCTCCTAAGATGTCACATGGCTGATGTATGCCTGGAATGCAATCAAGGTGTATGCAACTTTGGAGCTAGAATGCAATTTTCCTCAATCCCAGCTAATGCTTTATTTATTACAACAGAAGATGGAAACCTGAGATAGAGGCTAAGAAGGCAAATGGACTGATTTTCTACGGTACTATGCAAAATGCTAATGTCACCTTATATACTGAAAGTTGCCAGCTGATCAACTCCAAGAGTTGATGGAAGGCTGGTGCTTCTCTCCACTCCTGCCATTTTATCTGATGGCACAGCACATCTAGACAGATATAGGGGAAATTACAATAGCTGTCATTTCTTCAGTGTTTAGTGATGCTTGCATCATATTGTATACAATATGGATTTCTTTCACTTAGTTAAGGCCTTGCCACCTCTTAGATGAGTGACTTGGGGCAAAGCACTTATCTTTCCAAATCTTGGTTTCCTCATCTGTACAATGAGACTAAAAATAGTATCAAGACAGATAATAAATGCATGATCAGTACAATGCCAGACACACAATACATGCTCTGTAAATATCAGCTATTGTTATTTGTACTCTGAGAATAGCTCCAAGAGTTAAATACTTGCTGGGCATGGTGGCTTACCCCTGTATTCTCAGCACTTTAGGAGGCTGAGGCAGGCAGATCATTTGAGGCCAGGAGTTCGAGACCAGCCTGGCCAGCATGGTAAAGCCTCGTCTCTGCTAAAAATACAAAAATTAGCGAGGCGTGGTGGCACGTGCCTGTAATCCCAGCTACTACTCAGGAGGCTAAAGCGGGAGGATCACTTTAACCCAAAAGGTGGAGGTTGCAGTTTGCAGGGAGCCAAGATCGTGCCCCTGCACTCCAGCCTGGGAAACAGAGTGAGACTGTCTCCAAAAAAAAAAAAAAAAGGAAAGAAAAAGAGAGTTAAATATGATTATTATCCTCATTTCCAGATGATGAAACTCAAATTTAAGGAGGTTAAATCACATGGTGAATGTGTGGTAGAACTGAAATCTAAACCCATGTCCCAAACCCAAGTTATTAGCCTCATTATAAAGAACTGTAACCATATCTTTCCCTTAATGCTTCCTCTCGCCATTCCATCCTGGTAGACATACTGGAAAACGGGATCAAAAGCTCTGGTTTCCTTTGGCTCTTTGGATTGGCTTTGTGTGGATCCAAAGGAACTAGGAGTCTGGCCGGCTTCAACTTGCCTGGCTTTAAATGCTTCCTAATGTATATTCTTCTACTTAAAAGCAGGTGAGGGGAGGAGGAGCACCTACCTGGGACTTCCCAGACATGCTTGCTCTCCTCGCCCACCTGACTGGTCTTTTGTGATGAATGGCAAGGCTTTCACTACTATGTCTTTTTTTTTTTTTCCCATAGTCCTCCCTGCATGATTTCTGTTTCCAACATTATTCTCCAGGATGATAACATATTTTTCTTGGATAAGTCAATAAGAGACCTCCTCATTTTCCCAGCCAGAGAAAAGTCAATCTGAGTATTCAGCACCTCCAATATCCCTTCTACTTTTTTAAGTGAACCAAAAAGGGGAATCAATTTTTGGTCTAGGATTCGAGTCTGCTAAATGCAATCCTACAGTATGCTGATATATTACATAGGAATCATGTTAATAAACTATGGTTTCCATAGCCGAAGTGAAGAAAGTGACTAAGTAAATTATATTTGACCGGGGGCACGAAGAGCCTGAATAAGTAAGATCAAATAGTTATTGGGTTGTCATTAATGTGATTCATATTCTGCATGCTTATTTCCACCCTAAATCTAAACATATGAGTTATGCCCAGACATGAAATTGCAACACAGAGTTATGCCCAAGAAAAGAGCCATCTTTAAACTTATTTATTTGAGATACTTAAGACAGTATTTCCTATTTCTATGTTTTTTTGTTTGTGTAAGACTGGGTCTCATTCTGTCACCCAGGCTTGAGTGCAGTGGTATGATTGCAGCTCATCATGGTCTTGACCTCCGGGGCCCAAGGGATTCTCCAGCTGCAGCCTCTAGAGTAGCTGGGACTGCTGGTGCATGCTGGGTTAATTTTTAAAGTATTTGTAGATATGGGATCTCCCTATGTTGCTCAGGTTAGTCTCAAACTCCTGGGCTCAAGTGATCCTCCTACCTCGGCCTTTCAAAGTGCTAAAATTATAGACGTGGGCCACCCCACCCTGCCTATTTCTAGGTATATTTAATGTGAATACTTTTAGCTGTGATTGTAATCACTACTAGTCATCTTGTAATCTAGGAAACAAACATAGGTTTAGAATGAGAAAATAATGCTTGGAAATAATCTCTGATTCTTCTAAAGGAAATAACAAAACTTTCATATATTTAAGGTGAATGGTTTCTAAAATTTGTAATACTGCAGGTCCAGTTAGCATCTTAAGCTGATTTACATACAATACCATAATATTCAAAGTTCCTGGATAAATAGTTCTCAATTAAGTGTGTTAATTAATTCTCAATTATGTTAATTTATACTAATTTCTAATGTAATTACAAAATTGAAGATTAACCTGAAAATTTGGAGAAGCAACGTTTCTGTTAACTAAACAGGAATATATTATACAGGTAAGAGTGAGGCAGGTTCTTTTTATTTTGTTTGGCTAGTTTGATGCCTATGAAGTACAATACAATCTGAAAACATCTAACTTCAGTATCTAATCCACTTGCAAAATTGTGGAATCAGCTCCACCCTTCTCTTCACCCCCACCTGTATTCTTTGTCTTCAACATTCCTGTTTTCAAAAGCTGTTATTAACAACGAGAAGATCATCTCTAGCCCCAAAAGGAAAAATAAGACTAGGTCCCCCTAAAGCATTTTGTCAGTGTCTGCCTAGGCTGTTGAAAAGCCACAAAATTGCCAGACCTGTTGACTATTGAAGGAGACTAAGAAAGTATGAATAATCTTTGTTTGCTAAACCCAAACTAAAGACTCTAAAGGACATGCTCATTGTGACTGTGGCTTAAATTACAAGAACCATTGACCTGCAAAGGTTCAAATAGAGGTATGAGAAAACTGGGGTGGCTGTTGGAGATGATAAGGAATGACATTCTTAACCATTGTACTAAGCAGGAGTGTCTAGCCCTGATTTTATGATGCATTGCTGCATTTTACACACTAACTGGTATTTATAGAGCCTGAGGAGCTAAATTTCTGTATGACTTACTGATGATATTCACTATTTAGTCAATCAGTTAATAACGTGTGTCTGTTGTGTGTGTGTGGGGGGGTGTGTGTGTGCACTGCCCATCCCAGGGTCTGTGCTAAATCTTGATTATATAAACATTAAAAAGTAAAATCCCAGCACTCAAGAAGCTCTTACCAAAGCAGAAGTGATGGATGTCTCATAGTTTTCTCGACAGAAAATTACTGCTTAGAGAACGCAAGTATTCAGCAGGTGGGGAAAAAACTACGAGGAAGAATTGGAGGAATCGAAAGAATGGAGCACTCTGAGAATATGACTCATGGAGCAACAATTTCCAACTCAGTTCACATTACTGACCTATCCTAGACTTGTGGACGGAAGCATTTTGTGGGTTTACCTAGGGTGAAATAATTCATCTCATTCTGAAGCTGTAAGGAAGGGGTCATCTTTGCTTCCTTCATCTCAAGGCTGCAGGAAAAATATTTCCCCATGAGTTAGTAGAGAAGAAGCCACTGGGAATTTGATATAATCCTCATTTCCCCTCTAAAAGGCTTGTTGACTTATATTTGTTTCTAACTCTAATGAAAACATTTTACTTTTAACTCCTAATGAAAACAAATCTTCTTCTTCTGAGGTAGGGCACCCATGGACCTGGGATGCTGGGAAGAATAACAAACAAGTGTTTCTGAAGTGCTTTAAACATCCAAAATGAAATTTGCCACATTAAAGCCAAGTGTTATTAGTGACAGGAATTGCCAGTGTGGTAAGAACAAAGCAAAGCACCAAGCACTTCTCATTCATCTTATACTTTTCAATTTATTGTGCTTTTCTTTAACAGTAAAACTGATCATGTTATAAATTATTTGTCATAAACTACTTGGTTAAAATCTTTTGACTGTTCATTTGAGTAAACTACGAGGTAGATTTTTGCTGTAATTTAAAAAGCTACCAAGTGAGCTCTAATTCATTTTACTATTAACATCCAAATAAGAGCTATAAACCAAATGAAGAAAATGAGTCATGGTTGCATTCCAGGATGTATTAAAGAATGAAACATTATTTTCAGTATATTGGGATTAACTATTATTTGCAAATTCCACCAATTGTAGCCCTCTGTCTCAAGACAGAAAATGCAAAAACACATGATTAATCCCAACATGTTACTTATTAACATTAATCTAGATTAGTGCCTCCCAACCCTAGTTTGTTTCAACTGCAGGGCATTTCCAACTACCTCAAGAGATTTCATGGAATTCTTCCAAATTCCTAAAACAAACTTATTTTAATTTACATTAATGTTAAGAATAAATATATGCCATATGGCAGATTAAGGGAGAAAAAATACTGGAAAATCAAACTAACAACTTAGAAAAAGATTCCAAATCATTAGCCAACTTGAGGATTTAGATAACACTTTTTAAGCCACAAACTCTCAGTAAACAGGAATGTAGCTCTGGAAACCAGGAAAAATATTACTGAGTTTTAACTCGTCATATTATATAGTGAGGTCACTTGACAGAACACTTTTTTTTTTATACCACACAGATTTCCAGTTTCAAAAACATCTACAAATTTCCTTGTTCTTTCACACCAGGTAAAGATAATGTTTTTCTCTCTACTACTGTTTCATGGTTTATCATACACCTCTGCACATGGTGTCTTCCCTGATAAGTGATGCTGGGGAGATGTCTGGCCGTGGAGAATGAGAACTGAAGAGGCTATCTCAGTGAATGATCTTCCCTAAACTAAATCTGAAGTAGAATAAGGTTTACAATACCACTGAGAGTTGACTATTAGCACATGGGAAGAATGGGTCATGGAAATGGCTGCTACTTTGCTCTTGCCGCCCCAGCCCCAGAGCCACCCATAGAAACTAAATGATGTATGGCCTTGGAGTCACTCTGTCCTGCTCCCAAGCAGAGGAAGGGATGGTCAGGAGCCAGTGGTAGAGGCGTTCAAGAAATTTAGTGGTTCACCATAAACTGAATTGAAAGTAAGCCATGTGGGTAGTAAGTGCCTGGGAAAAATGGGTGAGTGGGCAGGTAGACCACGTGGATAGGAACTGGAAAACTCGCAAGGAAGAAGTTTGAAATAACACCTATGGAGGGAGGCATCTGAGACCCAAAAGGAGATCCAGAGAGAGGCTCGCTCACTCTTTTAAAAGACCAACTTTTATACACAAATTAAACACAAAGACATTGTGCTCATTATGTCATTCAGGGTACTGAAGAGTATTTTTTTTAAACCAAAATTTATTCCCCATTTGTGATCATATGAACCTAACTCATATTCTGGTTTTAATATGTGTTCAGAAGAATGCAAGTGGAAATAATCATTTAATGTTTTCAGCAAATATCTAATTTTTAGTATACTTGAAGTGAACTTACTGAAAGCTTGGATCATCTTATCATTACAAAAATAGCTGAGGGAGCTATGAATAATTTGGGAATTCTATAATTTTAGATCTACCTACTGAAGAATTACACCAGACGTGTATTTAACTCACTGACCCTAATCGGAATAAAATGCGCATCAGGATGGATATGATGTTTCATGCTCTTGGGCTGTTCTCTGAATCTCTTCCTGCAGGTGGCAGACACAGAAAACTATAAACAGACTTTGAAAGGGTTTCTGGTCCCTGTATGATGGCCAAGAATTATAAAACTAATTATCGGCCAGGAGCGGTGGCTCATGCCTGTAATCCCAACACTTTGGGAGGCCAAGGTGGGTAGATCACAAGGTTAGGAGTTCAAGATCAGCCTAACCAACATGGTGAAACCCCGTCTCTACTAAAATTACAAAAATTAGCTGGGCATGGTAGTGTGTGCCTGTAATCCCAGCTACTCAGGAGGCTGAGGGAGAGGAATTGCTTGAAGCTGGGAGGCAGATATTGCAGTGAGCCAAGATGGCACCACTGCACTCCAGCCCAGGCAACAGAGCGAGACTCCATCTAAAATAAATAAATTAATTAATTAATTAAACTAATTATTGTTAGTTGGCTTAGGAATAGTTGTTCGTCCAACAACTTTTCGTGAAACTCTTCGGCAGACTACTATCTTGGCCTCCAAGAAGTCACAGTTCCGTGTAATAAAGATATGCCAGCAAATAAGGTTAACACAATATGGTAAAGGGTTGCAACCAAGGTATGCACACAAAACCCTCGATACTCATGGAAGGGAGTGATAGGCTCTTTCTAGGGGAGACAAGGAAACATTCTTACAAAAGACGGTCGTTAGATTCCTAAATGAAGAACAGGAGTTACCAAGTATAAGCGAGGGGCATCGAAGGCCAAGAGAAGAGCAAATGAAAAGTCACAAAGGTATGAAACACATTCTCCAGGGAAGAGGGAAGGGAGTCACATGCCTGAGGCACTGAGTGTAAGGTAGAAACAAGGGCAGAGGTACAACATAGAAGGGCAGATGTAAAGCGGAAAAGTTCTGAAAAAAAAAGCTCTTAAAATGCAAGTGTCCAGGAAAACAATATTGAACTTGGCAATCATTCTAGCCTTATACTTATTCCCAATTCTGAAGCTTCTAGTAAGTAGTGTATTCAAGGGATACTAACCTAATAATAGAAATCAGCAAGAAAGTGTATCTTTCTTTCTAGAAATATGCTTTACAGTTTACTTGCTGTAACACACTAATTTCATACTGAACTCATGGCTTAGTTTTGATATTGGAAAATTCTTACTAAAAAAAAAAATCTAGACAGGATTTGTGCCCTGATGTTAAGAAGTGCCAGATTACTACAATTCTATTGGAAAATTAAAAGACTTCAAGTGCACAAATTTAATAAAACCACCATCCACATTCACAACTGAACACTTTCCAATGAGACCAAATTTTCACCTCCTGTGTTTCCCCTAGCTATAATCCTCCCAACTCTACTAAGAAGCTGCTGGGAAGTATGCCTATCATGAAAATTGCTCAATTTTCAAAATGGTCTATGAATCATAATGGAAATCTTGGTAGTTAAGTGCCTCCAATAACATAAAAATGCCTCACAGCCCTTAAACAGGTGGTAGAAAGAAGTCAAAAATGACTCTTATGATAGTCTTTTTTTTTAATCCATTTAAATTCCAGTGTATCAGACAGCATTAAAAGAAATATTTTTAAATACAGAGGATGATTTTAATAAGATACATAGGTTTTCTGTATGATAATATCGTAAAAGAGATCGCTAAATGCCTGGGTTAAAATCCTGTATCCATCACTTATGAACTGTGTGATCTTGGGCAAGTTCTTGGGCAACTGATGCCTCTCTGTGTGTCAGTTTCTATAAAATGCATGCAACAATAGTACCTACTAAATAGGGTTATTATAAGTATATGGAGCATCTTCACTTTGCCCCTTTAGTTCTACCTCCAACCTTTCTCCAACCTGCTTCTGCACACTGGGAGGCTGACTTGTACAAGAGGCATCATTGAGCTCTTTGCTCTCAGCTTTCTGTTGGATTTGGCTAATAAGAGTATGGGCAGGAGAGCCAGGGGCAGGAGGACAGTGAGGTCAGGGTGATTATTCCCCTGGTTCCCTGCCTGTCAGGCTGCCATGGGTTGTCTGCCACTCAGTGCTCCTGCCAAGCAGCCTCTAGGAAGAAGCTCTCTCTGGGTACCTCTAACCACTCCCTTTCTGAGACCCTTCAGGCAGGCCTGGAGGTGGTATAGGCTCCCTGCTGCTGTGAGCCAGGGTGTTGCACAATCCCCTATTGCATTTTCTAAATCCCACTCACACCTTTGTAAATATTCCTTGTATTCAATTCGCTTCAATTTATCCAATTTGAGCGTGCCATCTGTTTCCTGCCGGGATCCAGACTAACAGAATGAGTTTCTCTTTGTAAAGCACTTAGAATAATAGCTGGCACATGGTAAGCACTATATAAGTATTTGCTAAACAAACAAAATAAATGAGATTTAGAAACTTTTTTTGTAGTCAATGTTAAACATATCTTTCTGTATCCTGTCATACAAAGCAAAAATCTTCAGAAGCTTTTTCCCAAACACAACTCTCTTCTCTTCAATAGGCTTTATGTATATAGAATAACCATCATTCTATTTTTAATCATGTTTGTAGTGCTTTTGTTGAAAAAATTCTGCTAAGTAAAATATTATTAAAGTTGTTTTTTATTCAATAGGAGCCTATGGGGGAATTTATATAACTATATTCATTATAATCATTATGTATAGTTATTTTTCCTATTTTAATACTTTGTTGTCATTCATATACCTTTTAGCACATGTACAGTATTGTCTCCTTTGATGTTTTAAAACAATTTGGATTGTAGACACCTATGTTTTTCATTCGAACCATCAAATGGAACAGCATTTCACATTTTAAATGTATCTGGTAAAAACTATAGGCTTGTTGCTTTTCTGGGTGAAAGACAAGAGATTTTTCATGCTGATTCCACTTTTTCCATCCTTCATTTCTTGAATCTAAAGATCTGAAAGCCCTCCTCCACCCCATTTGATCCCAGGATATTTTTCTGTTTTGTGTACTACTATTATTTAAGTCACTTAAACCAGATAGCAGCAGCAGCCTTCTAGTTTGAGCTTTCGTTTACTTACTTCTGTTTTGACAAGGGGTTACCTCAGATTGATCTTAGCAGTAACGTCTCCATTATTTTAAAATTCTAATTCATTTCCTAATATTTTGGTATATGTCCTCGAGTAAGCTGTGAAAAAGACAATCTGAGACTTTATGGATTTGTGAGTATCATCTGTTTTGCATTTATGTGTGAATGGCAACTTGCTTAAGTTGGGTATTCCAAGGTCTCCCACTCTTTCCTAAGCGTTCCAGAGATGTTAGTCCAGCATCTTGTAATGATTGCTATAGCAGAATATGATAAAGGTGGTCTGGTTTTTTACCATTTTGAAGTTAAGTAACGTTGCTGGCTAGAAGACCATCATACAAAAACTGTTTTTTGTTTTCTTTCATTTTGTTTTTAACTCTAGAAACAAACACTTGGAAAATATAAGCTTATTTTTAAAGGTACTATTTATAAAGCAATTAAAAATATTTGATAACTAGGAATAAATTTACCAAAGATTATTAAATCTTACTGAAATACATTTATAATGACCTAAATAAATGGACAAATTGCATAATCATGGATAGGAACAGGGAGACTCAGTACTATAAATATGTCGACTCTCCTTCCTAAAATCTACGTATTCACTGCAACTGGGACAATCACTTATCCATATGGAAAAAACAGATTCATATCTCACACTGTACATAATAAAGTCAATGTAGACTCAAGAGCTAAATATGATAGGAAAATGTTAAGACTTTAGAAGAAAATAAAGTAGAACATCTTTATTACCTCATGGTAGGAAAGGATTTAAGTAAGATGAAAAATCACAAACCACACAGAAAAGTGATCAATACGACACATTAAAGTTAAAGACTTTTGTTGGTCAAAAAACACCATTTAAACCAAAAAAAAGCCACAGACTAGGAGAAGGTATTCCCAAAACATCTAACTGACAAGGATGAATAAAGAACTCAATCAGAAAAAAGACAATCCAATAAAAAAATGGACAAAAGACAGGATCAGACATGTCACAGAAAAAATATGGATGACTAACAAACAGAAAGATGATCAATATCATTAGAATCAAGGAAGACTAAAATAAGATCACTTAAATGTCATTCTGTACCAACTGGATTGGCCAAAAAATAAAAGTTCTGAGAATATGAAGTGGTGGTAAGAATGTAAAACAGTGGACACTCATATAATGATGGGTGGGGGTATAAGTTGATACAATCACTTTGGACAGCCATTAATATTACAGAATCAAGATGCATGCACCCTCCTGTGACTCTGTAATTCCACTTCTAGAGTAGCGAGCTCTCAAACTTGGCAGTGCATCAGAATCTCCTGGAGGGCTTATAAAATGCAGATTGCAGCCCCTACTCTCAGAGTTTCTGATTCAGCAGGTGTGTGGTAGAGCCCAGTTAAAGTATTTGTATTGCCAGGAAGATCACAAGTGATAATCAGGTTGCTGGTACAGGACCATGCTTTGACACTATTTTAGAGGAACTCTTAACCATGCAATTCTGAATTCATGTACAAGAAAGTTTGTAGCGGCATTTTTGGTAATACCAAAAAAAGTAACAACCCAAATATTTGTGGAAGGGAGAATTAAAAAAATAAATTGCAATATGTTCATAAAATATTATAGAGCAGTGAAAATAAATGAACAGCAGCTATGTGCATCAGCCTAGATGAATATCAGAAAATAAAATGTTGAACTCAAAAAATTTTGGAAGAAAACATAGAGTATAATACTATTTATTTGGAGTTCAAAACCATCAAGACTTAAACTACATACTGTTTAACAATAAATGCACTTATATTAAAAAGATAATGATAAAACTCAATATAGTGTTTACAATGTGAAGATGTGTAAAGAAAGGTAAAATCAGAGAAGGGTAGATGGTGGAGTGTCCAACAGTATTTGGTAATGTTTCCTTCCTCCTTCCCTCCTTCCCTCCCTCCCTCCCTCCCTTCCTTCCCTCTCCTCCTCTTCCTCTTCCTCCTCCCTACCACTTACCTCCCTTCTCTCCTTTCTTTCTTTCTTGACATGGTCTCACTATGATGCCCAGGCTGGAGTTTAGTGGCTATTCTCAGCCTGGATCATAGCTCATTGCAGCCTCAAATTCCTGAGCTCAAGCAATCTTCCCACCTCAGCCTCCCAAGTAGCTGGGATTACAGGTGTGTGCTACCATATCCAGCTTGTTTTATTTCTTAAACTAGGTGAAGCATACACAAATGTTTGACATATTATTTTTAGATTGTTCATGATATATGAAATATTTAGAAATAAACTTAAAATGATTCAAATATAAAATTTATTTCTAAATATTTTTCTAAATTTATTTCTAAACATTTTTCTCTTTGGAAGTTGAAAACTCTCATGTCCTAGTTATAAATGACTATGAATATTTCTTGGTTTATGACATTACTTTTTTTCAGTGTTACCCTGGTGTGACTTGATCTTTTTGTACTTTTGCTATTTGTTCCATCTCCAGAACATTTTTTCACACAATTTGGATATCCTTGTTATTATCTTTTATATCAGTTGTCTTTTTTTGAATTTTTTATTTCTACCACATATATAAGTAATATATGAAATCTAAATCTACCACATGTAAGTAATTTATGAAATTTAAATCTACCATATATATATGAAATCTAAAATTACATTTTAAAATGGACACACTTCTGCTAATATACATTTATCATATATATTACATCTTCCTTAATCTTTTTTTCTATTCTATTCTCTGTCTCTTTTCTTTCTGAAACTTAATTATATGTATGCTAGATCTTTCAGTATTGTCCCATAAGTCCCTGAGGCTCTGCTAATTTTTCCCAGTATTTTTTCCTTTATTTTCTTTAGATAGAATTATTTATATTGATATGTCTTCAAATTCTCTGAATTTTTCTTCAGTCATTTTCATTTACTGTGAGGCCCCTATAGAAACATTTATTTCAAATATTATATTATAATTTTTGGTTTTAGAATTTTTATTTGATCATTTTAATAGTTTCTAGTTCTCTGAGATTTTGTATTTGTTAATTCTTTACAAAACTATTTACCTTTACATTCATGAGAATAGTTATAATATCTGATTTAAAATTTTTGTCTGCTAATTATTTATCTGAGTGTCAGTTTGCATTGATTATTTCTGGCTTACATTTTCTTTTTTTCTTCATATGCCTACATTTTAGATAGTATCCAGAAAACTGTGAGTGATATGTTGCAGGGCCTCTAGGTTCTGCTACATTCCACTGAAGAGTGCTGATTTGTTTTAAGCATGTAGCTAACTTAACTACTTCAAACTCTAAACTGTCTCCAGTGCACAGCAACAGAAATATCTGTTTAGTTCTAGCCTTAGCTGGGCTATTTGCACACATGGTTCATGAGTCATCCAATGACTTACATAGAGTTTATACATAGAACAAGTTACTTCCCCTCTTTGGCTCTCATTTTTTCAAGACTCCCCCCCCTCCTCACTTTCCGGTTACTCCTCACTTTCTAGTTACTATAATCACCATGAACCCTATCTCCTGGTTCTTCATGCTGGTAAGACTACAGATTTTCTTTTCATGTTTTAGTAAGCTTTATTTGGCATCGATTGGGACTGGCTTTCCAGCAAAGAGCTGTAATAATGGGAATTTTCCCATTGTCATGTCCTTCCAAATGCAGATTCCCCTCCATCGTCTGTCTGCTTGGCTGCTCTTCAGTGCCTCTGGATAGCTGCTTTTTATATTTTGTCCAAAACCCATAGTTGTTATGTGCAGGAGGATTACAGAAGCCATAGCTTATTTTATTTCTAGTTTGAGTTTGTTGGTTTCCCATGGTTTTTTTTTCTTTCTTCTTCATTATTACTTTTTCCTCTCTGTGCCCCAGGGCAGCTCTTCTGGTGCCCAGAGTCTCACGGCCTCTCCTGAAAACAGTCCCAACAGACTTCATTATTCTAATCACAGAGGCTCAAATCAAGTCCAAGAGGCCATCCAGGGGATAAGGATATGCTGTCAATGTCCTTGTCTTCGTTTTATTTGAAAGCAGCATAGTTTATAGATCAGCAGTCATTTATTCAATTCAGCAAATATTTGCAGAGTGTGTATAAGGTACAAGGCTCCATTTCAGGCCTTTTGGATACACTGATAAACAAAACAGTCAGGTATCTTTGCCCTTGGGAGTTAAAATTCTAAAGAAGAACACACATAATAAACAATAGACATAATAAATATTATAGTATGTGGTATACAAGGTGGTAATTTACCACCTTCATCCTCATCCCCAAAGCAGTTTTGATTGTTTGAAATCAGTCATTCCCAACATCCTTATCTCTCTTCACTTTGTTGACTTGTTAGATTTGTTTTCCCAGAACTAAGAAATAGGCCATGAATCCTGAAGGAAAAGCACTCGGCCTCAGTTGCTGCAGTGACTCAATTTCACCACTGGGTGGGAAAAAAATGGAAGGAGCTCAAGAGGAATCCTAAAGGGATAGAGGGCAAAGGAAAAACTACATTTCATGTATTCCTAAATGCAACCTACTCTCCACTCACCATGTAACCTCTATTCTACTTTTAGTGAGAGGATCATACAATCAGGTAGAGTAGTTTTATCACTCTGGTGGTATTGTTCCCAGAAACTGAGAAACTATTTTTTGGGCACAGATTATGTGTGTGTGTGTGTGTGTGTGTGTGTGTATCTGTGTGTTCTATTTGCCTTAATAGTTGTATTTTTTCATATATGTGTAACATGTGTCTGTGTATTTTACTTACATCAATACACATATCTTTCTCGTGTATTACATGTGTATATGTATGTATGAGTGTATCTATTATATCATAGGCCTTCAACAAGTCACTCTGTGTTAATTATTTTCTTATTTTCTGATGCTTTGACATTTTGGGATCTTGTTGATCATGGAGAGATTGCCCCTTCCAGCGTTAGCCCATACTAGAGATAGTAAACACCTCCCCAGGAGGGAGCCTTTTGTATACAAACCAACCAATCCAGAGACCACACCCTCAACCGCCTCCTCACCTTCTTTATCCTCTCAGGGACACTATTTCCCTGCCCCACTTACCCTAGGGCCAGGTAACAGGAGATATGGGATGGTTCCTGTGCCCCAGAGCCCGTGGAAATTATCCAAACTAGCCCATCCTAACTGCCTACCCTGCTTGTCTTTCCCACAGAAACTTCAATAAAGGCTCCTGCCCACATTTCCCCCTCACTCCCTCTGCCTTCTGCCCAGTCGTGGTGGTTCTTCCATGGGACCCTGTATAGTGTACCCTGCCTCCTGTTTCTAGGGATCCAAGAATATAAATTCCTCCTTCAAGACAGTTATTCTTGTGTCCATATATCTCAGCGTACTTGATGAAAGGAAATCCCAGGTACATCTAAAAACATATCGTTAAAGCTTTTTTGAGGTATAGGGTTCTCAGTATGACAGTTTTACATATGTGTGCATCATCATCATTGTCATTGCTCACATTCAATAAATTTATCATGGTCCAAGCATTGTGCTAGGTACTTTGGGGTATTTAATCCTCATGAAAACCCCTCAAAGTATGTGTTCTTACTACTCTCACTTTACAGATGAAGAAACTGAGGTGTAAAGAGGTTAACTCACCCAAGCTGGAACTAGGATTTAAACTCAGTTCTGCTTAACAAAGCCACTATTCTTAACGGAAGGTCAGCATTTTTTTTTTTTTTTTTACAAAAGGCCAGATAGTAAATATTTTAGGCCTTGTAGGACTTATGATCTCTGTTGCACCCACACATCTCTGCTGCGGCTGTAGTGTGAAAGCAGCCATAGATGATGCATAAATTCACAGGCAGGACCCTGTTCTGATAAAATATTTGTAAAAATAGGTGGGGGGCTGGGATTTTGTGCATGTGTCAGTTTGACTGCCCCTGCTGTTAACCACTAGGCTTCACTGTCTCCATGATGGCAAAGATGCTGATTAAAACTGAACACTCTTCTCTCTCACTTCATAACAGTGCTCAGCAGAGGCAAAATCACTTGGGGCCTCAATCCCTCCTTTAGTCCTTCACCATGAACTTCAATCCCTTAGATCTTGGTGGGAATAGGAACTTGACCTATACTGCAGCTCTGAACTTTATAATTCTGGATTTTCAAGAATTGAGCTTAGCCACAAGGAGTTGCGTGCCATCGTAGAAAAGGAAAGACTATGTCAACGTCCATAAGGGTGGCTCAGTCTGTCTAAAGGAGACATTCAGATGAAAATTGTGAAAGAGCCTTCTCTTACTTCTTTGTCTCCAAAACAGTACACTAAGTGGTCTACCATGTCACAGCCAATGGGTGGACAAGCCAGAAATTCTGTTTAGGGAAAAGAGCATGCTTAGTGATTTTTAGTATGCATCAGGCACATGCTAGGCATGTGACAACCTTTATTTTACCCACAACATCCCTATGGGGGTAGGTGTGGTAGCTTAGGGATAAAAGAGGAGAACTGAGAGGATGTCAATACCCAGAGGATTGCAAGCAAGGGCCTCTCAGGACAATGCCTCATTTGGGAACCTGGCATATCCAGAAACTAGTTCTCATTAGTATTAGTGATGACAAATTCAATTACCAAGTGAACAGGCCATCTGTTCTGATACATCGACCAGAGTATCTATGCATTTATTTGTCTGGGGATATTCATATCAAATGGGGAGTTGGTTCAACAAGCATATCTTGAACACCTAATACGTGCTAAGGCCTTGGGAACAAAGATACAGAAGAGCACATGGTCTTTGCATTGAAGGAACTTTTGAGTGTCACTGCATGCCACTGAGGGATATGATGAGTGCTGGGTGGAGACGATGAGTCAGGGACAATCTAAAAGTGAGTCACACCCCAGTACAGACCTACCTGTTGGGGCACACTCATCTGGAGCTTACCCATGGGATAGACGGAAGGGCACTGAACTGGCTGCCCAGGAGATCTATAGCCTTTGCTCTGCTCCATCCTCTTCTGAGACATTAACACTAATGATAATGGCTCGCGTATTCTGATGCATGTGGCACTGTTTGCTAAGTACCTTACATACGTGACCTGGCAAACCAAATCTGAATTCCTGAGTGTGACAGTGTAGGCTTCCTATGATTGAGACCCAACATTACATGCTAGCTTTTTCTGCTCTACATGCACCCTAACCTGCAGCCATACCGCATTTCTTTCCATTGATTTCACATTCTAGCTTTAGTTGAGATGATATCTTCCACCTGGATTGCCTCAGTCTGCCATTAAGCCAGCCATCTTTCCATGCCCAGCTCACACACTCATTCTTCCTTGAAAATTTTCCTTGACAGGTGTCTCTCTTCTGAACACCTATAAAACTTGGCGTTTCACTCAATGGCACTTAAATCCCTTTAAAAAAAATCATCTTAACACTCTTGGTTCTGATTATAAAAGTAAAACGCTGACCAATGTAAATGACTCAAACAATAATGGTGATATTTTGGTAAAAACATCACACTCCTCTCATTTTAAGTTCCTCAAAGACAAGACTGTGTTTAATTCATCTTGATATCCCCTGGAATCTGCTCACTTTAGCGCCAGAATGTCTACTCCAGTCTTCATTCATAGTGAGAATTATGAAAGTATTTATTTATTTGAATGAATGGATTATACTTAGGGCTTTTATTGCTAAACCTAGAGCTGATTTTAAAAATTTATGTGAGGTTTATGATTAATGATGCTATTAACATATCTTTACTTCTAATATTATAATACCTCTTCTCTAAAACATTACTGATATAATTATTTTGTTGACAGATGAATGCAACGCCTGTGCTTTCTTGGAGTGTCAGGCCAAATCCATCTCTGATCATTTGCTATTACTGGAAAGTTTATTGCCTCTGTCTTCAGACCACTTTAGAGATGAATTACTTAATTCATGCTGAGAACGTTTCAGTACTCTGGGTTGTTCACCTTTCAAAGTTCCTCAGGTATCTGCAAGAATTTGTAGTTAAAATATTCCAGGGTTGTAGGTCTTAACGTCATTGAAAATTGACTGCACATTTTTATCATTAAATCATAAGCATCAGGTGACTTTCACATTTCTGCTGAAGGCATGTTTCTTATTAGGGTAAAGCTGTTCAGTCTGAACAATTAATGGTTCATAGCACACTAGGGAACATTTATTAATTTTCATTTTACTTGTTTTTTGAAGGTTATGGGGGTTAAGGGTTCTAAGTTGGACTTACTGAAATTTTAAAAGGTGTAAATAGGTAAATATTATGGTTCCTGAAAAAGTGTGACATTTTCCCCTTTGAGCATGTGATTAATATTACTAATAAAAATGTCATCAGCCTTCTCTGCCAGGGTGATGGAGTTAGAAAGACATTTTGTGTGTACATGTGTAGTTTGCTTTCCATACCTAATATGACATTTTGAGAGACAACTTAAAATGTAAGAAAATTACTTTTAAAAATAGATTCTTGATGCTTTGTTGTTCTTATGCAGTAATTCTAAAGGAAAAATTGTATCTTCCTGTACATTGACTTAAGATTTTGCTTGACTCCATTTGGTGGCTTATATCAGTGTTTTGAGAAATAAGAATTTTGTCTCTCATCAGATCATGCAACACGAATACCATTCTTGTTGAAGATTGAATTTCTGGAAAGCAGGCCTTCTTTCTATGCTTTTGTGGATAGATCATTTATCTTATAGTTAAACTTGGTTTTATTCATAAGCTAGTTTCTTAAATTATTTCTTATGTTACTATTCATAGTACATGGCATTGGTTATATATAGGAAACTTATTTTGGCTTAGATTAAGCAATACTTTTTAAACAGCCATATTGAGATATAATTGGTAAACCATTATAGTTCACACATTTAATGTGCACGATTCAATGGTTTTTTAATCTATTCACAGAGTTGTATAATCATCACAGACATCTAATTTTAAAACATTTTTGTCATCCCCCAAAAGAACTCCCATGGCCCATTAGCAGTCACTTCCCATCAGCCCTAGGCAACCACTAATCTATTTTTTTTATTTTTTGAGACAAGGTCTTGTTCTTTTGCCCAGACTGGAGTGCAGTGGAATGGTCTTAGCTCACTGCAACCTCTGCCTCCTGGGTTCAAGCTATCCTCCTGCCTCAGCCTCCCTAGTAGCTGGGACTACAGGTGCACGCCACCATGCCCAGCTAATTCTACTTTCTATCTTCATAGATTAAGCAGCATTTTAACAACACATCTTAATTATCTCAAAGTTTTGGTGATTTCATGACCTTATTAAAACTAATTATTCAATATAATATTCAGGTATATAATGGCATTTTTCATCTTTTACAATTTTTATCTTTAAAATGAAGCATCTGGTTTGTCACAATTTCAAATTCACAGTTAAATGGCAGGAGTGTTAGGTTTGCCTGTGCTGCCCTTCTTCTTGGTTAAGAGTTTTACATTTGTACCTACACCAATGCAGAAATGTTGAAGTTAGAAATATGGTGAATATCTGAATGGTTAGCATGAAACATACTCACAGCAGAATGTCTGAAGCAACTGTATTGTCTTTCCTTTTTATTCTTCAGTTTCTTCTCCCTCCCTCTCAACACATAAACACACACAGACACTCACACACTCACATTCACACACAAGCATGCGCACACACACACACAGTAGTCAAGGTCACACTTACTGAGCAGAATTTATCCAGTGACAATAAGAAGTAGTAATACATGTCTAGTATTGATATATTATTATGCAGACTGTAAAAATAACATGTGTTGTGTATTTTGATTGCATACATATATGGCTTATTTTTAAATCAGTGGGAGTTACAGAACATTCTCTAGAGGTCAGAAGTGTTAAAGCAGAAAGTAAAACTATATAAAATAGTATTCTAGGTAGATGTTTGATTCTACCTATTTTATTCATGGTATTATCAAAAAACTTGGAGATCATTCATCTAGTTAATCATTTGCTCCACGCATATTTACTGATTAATGACAACACAAAGGGCATAGTGCAAGACCAAATAACAATAACAATAAACAGCTAGAATTCAGCTTCCTCAGGAACTGTTGTCCAACTTCAGCACATAAAAGAGTGGCCTTTCTTCTCACAAGGAAAGAGCCAACGAATCATGAATCTTTTCTTTTTTCTTGAAAGACCACAGCCTGCATTTTGCTCGAAAATGCAACATAATTGGTATATACCCATCTTTATAGGTGAATTAGGCCTTAAATGACAGATAACCCACTTTGTTCTAAAATTCAACAAACTCTCAAAAAATCTTATTCCACACAATCTTTTGAATATGTCATTTGCCATTTATATTTGATGGCCTTAAGAAAAAAACTTATAAAAAGGTATTAATGCAAGTAGATAATAAAGCTGAATTCTATAAATCTATAGCAGCTTACAGTAATCATTAAAGCATGCAAAAGCCTTTCATCTATTCAAAAATATGCAGTGCACAGAATGTCTGCTAAGGTGCATGACAAGTCAGAGTTAAATATATATTAATAAATGAATTAGCTTCATAAATAATAGCCATAATGACATTTTAGGAGACAATAAGTCTGAGGATTGTCAGAAAACGGTTGATGTATGAGCTTCACGTCTCAGTGATTCTTCAAAATGAATAGGCTTTGCGAGATAGTTCAGACCCGCGACCAGCCTATTTCCTTGAATAATTTACTTGTTGTCAATTTGTACAGCCACATTACACATGCAAATTGTGCTGCCTGTGCAAACACCACTTGGAGATGATAAAAACAAACTTACGAAGGCTATAGAAGAAGGATTTATTTCACTTTCTCACCCAGGTCAAGCAATACATGTATCTGACGATTGTGTGTACCCAATTTTGTTGTAATTATATCAGCAAATTATTCCTTATAATCTTATTATTTTTAGCAGTCTCCTTGTGCTTGGGATAATTAGCTTTCTTCACTCAGTGTAAAAACAATTCAACTTGCCAGGCAGGTAGGGCATAGCTCCATTATCTGTTTTGGGTTTAAATTTATTCCCTATATTCTTGGACACTTTGTGTAAATTAAAAATTTCATAGTCCCTAATACTGTACACGCTGTTCATTCAGTGATGAATTAAGGCCCCTAAACCTCTCCGTTTGCTATTAGATATCTCACCCACTTTATATGTTAATCTGTGCTAATGAATTCCACAACCCCTAGCCACAGTGAGATGACTAAAATTATTACCACTTACAGAGATATGCCTTTTTCATTTAAAGTTCAATTCAAATTGCTCGCATAAACAGTCTGCCACACAAAGATACCTCCTATAAAGGAGAGTTACTTACCTATAAGTAGAGTTCTCTGAAGGTAGTATTATCTTTGGATGCACATTCCTGGGTCACGTGCCCTCAGGTCTGTGGCATGGGGGGAGAGAATTCATTGCTGATGGGCAGGTCTTTCTTTCCTTGGGGCCCTTCATTAGCTCTGTGGCCTGTATTCCTGAGGGTTATTTGTGCCACACCCCTTTACCCAACCAATCCTGTCCTTAGCACAACAGACCCCAGGAGAAATAGTGGGGTAACAGTACCACCTAATGAGAATAGTAGGACTGGTTACCATCAATGATGCTGATGAGCCAGAAGCAGCCTCCATTGTCGAAGTTACCTGTAAAATAAAGTGCTCAGTAACTAAAAAAAAAAAAAATTGAGCTTCTTTTCACATATACTATATAATCTAAAATCTATACTTTTTTTACTTTTTGCAGAGTAGCATTTTCATTATGGAAATAATACATTCTCATCATGGAAAACTTAGAAAATATTGATAAACAAAAAGAATTAAAATCACACATATTCCCATCAATGGTCCCACCACCCAGTGATAGGCACAACCGGTTTCTGGCATCTATTTTTACAGACTAGTTTTCTACTTAGATACTGTCATAAGATGACAACAAAATCGCTAGTTATCAGGTCCCTCTTCAACCCACTCCAACCAGAGGTTCTAGGACAGGGTGCCTACCTCATTTGCCCCTACATCTTCCACTTAACCCATTTTAAGAATGCTATCTGCATTCTTCCTCTACAGTTGAGTGATTCCCAGAGTTTTGGGTGCTGAGCCCTTTGCTCCTTCCATCTCTCTTTCTTCAACAGAACATTCAAGCAAGTTCTCATCCTGCTTTAGCCCTAATTTACTTTCTGTAATTACCACCTTCTAAAATAACCTTTCAGAAATGATGCAGTAAGACACAGACTGTAAGGCACAGTCTGAGGTTAGCCCTTGGGCCAGACTTCATTGTACCTTGTACACCTGGATTGTCTCAGTGGTACAGGTGGTGCTGCCCTTTCATTGCCTCCTCTGCATTTGATCCTCACAACTGCTGTGCAAACTGGCAGAGCAGGTGCTGTTATTCCTGTTTTGCAGATGAACATCTAAAGTCTGGGAAGTTAAGCAACTGGCCTGGGAGAAAAGAATGAGTACCCAGGTCTTTGCAACTCCTGAGCACAGGACTCTCCATTTTAATTCTTGCCCTTAATTGTTGCTTTTAACTTTGGAACTTAGGGCAGTTAGTATGTTTTCAGTATTTCCCCTTAAAGACGGATTATTTTCTAAGGTAAATCTTTCGAAACCTTTTTGGTTAGGGATTCAGAGCTTCATACATTGTTTTATTTTGAGGTTCCTTAATGATTTATTACCTTGAGAAGGCTATTTACATAAAGCAAATATTTCGCTTTAGGAGAGTTTATAATAGTCTACCTTTTATAGGATTCCCTGCTTAAAAGTCAAAACAACTTCTTGGGAATAAGAGTTTTCCAGTCTATGGTTAAGAAAATACCCACAGATTAGTTTAATTCATTATCACACCTGGATGCAGTATCATCAGGACCCAACCTGAGCCTTTCCCACTCTGCGCTTCTCTTTTTGCCACAGGGTCACTTACAGCATTACGCACTCATATGCAGTTAAGATGGCAAATCCCATGTGATATATAGCATGGGAATAACATCAACTTAGAGGAACCATTTAGTACACTGTTTGAAAATGTTAATCCATCACATGGATGATAGATTGAGCAACCTACAATTAACCTGAGTTAATATTTGGCAGAGCTAGATGGACAGCTCTTAACATCTAATCTCACCCAAAGTACTTCATGTTCTTCATAAATAAAGAATAACAAAAACAAATATACTTGAATTCAGCATCTTCTCTGGAACATGGTGTGTTCACCTAATTGTCTTATCTCCATTTGTGAACTGCAAATGTGAGTTTGGTTGCAGCAAGACCAAGCCCAGAAAATTGTGAAGTAGGTGAGGGTGGCTTTCTGCACCTCAACCATCCTCAAGAGTAACTCCTTTCTTCTTCCTCCCAGTGTGCCCTGGCCCCTTCTTCTTGGATGCCTTTGGCTTGCTAGTTCTCTTCTCATTAAAACCACCTCCCCTGAACCCAGATGGTCATTCAGTTTCACTGCAGTGCAGTTGGATAATGAAGTTTATTGTGTTCTCACCCCCAGAATTATTTTTGTTTTGACAGGGGAAATCCTTGGAAAAGATATTTAGGGACCAGGAAGATGTTTCCAGTGACCATCAAATGATGTGATTTGGCTCAAAGTTCTCAATTGTTATGCATGTTCTTTTGGTTGTAGAATTGCTAAATGCCATGTGGAAGATTTGGGTAACTTTTCTGGTTTACTCATATACTGGATGGGGATAACAAGAAACCTCCCTCCTATGACTGTTGGGAGAATTCAATTTGTTAGTGTGTGCAAAAGCACTTGGAATAGTTTGACAGTTAGGAAGGACTCAGTTCATTTTTAGATATTCTTCCCTCCTCACCTTTCTTTTTCCTAGGAAAGGCAATGTGGTATAGTAGAAAGCACATGGGCTTGGGAGTCAGGTGATCGTAGGCTCAGATCTAGACCCTGCCATTCACTAGTTATGCAATCACGAGCTCATAACCTTTTCTAAACTTTAATTTCCTTTAATCCTAGGGATAGAGTAATGCATATGGTTGCATGAAAATTAAGTGAGATAATGTATATGTTATGTTTAGCAAGGTGTTTTGTACCTAGCAGACACACATTAGTGAATTATTATTATTAATGCTAATAAATGCAAAAGACATAAATATATTGAAGTTCAACAGCACAATTTTTAAGTTATTGGCTCTTGTAGTCATAGTTACATAGTTAAGCGCAACTATGAATGTCAGCTTGTTTGCATTTAGTAAGAATTTCTGGGCTTATGAACCATAGGCATTGTTTCCTTTCTGTATTTCCCCACTATCCAAAACAAACAAACAAATTAAAAAACCCAATAGTACTATTTGGATAAAACATTTGAATGAAGTATTAAGGAGGTGTTAAGTGGATTGTTGAGATAAAAAAGATGTAATATACGGGAAAACATGAAGTATATGTTAATAAGACCTCAATAAACAAAAAAAGGAAAATATAAAAATTCTGTTAAGCAAAATTATGGAGAAAGGTCTTTGAGCTTTAATTGAAAAAATTAGCAAACTTTGAAAATTCTTTTTGCAGCATCTTTCAAGTTCTATTACCAGTTAAAATAGTTTATGATTATTTTTAAATATATTTTAAATAATTCTCTTTATATCAGAAAAATACTGTGTATATACCATATAAAAATAATATATAATCTACTTTACAATAGTTTTAGAGTTGTTTCATTAAATTGGTTCTAGCTGTTTCCATTAAACTTCCTGAATTTCATTTTTTCTTTCCTCCATAGAATCAATGGCCAAATCCTTTATATTTGTTCCCTCTTTTTCATCTTTTTCCAGTCTATGCTTGAAACAGAAAACACAGTCTTTTGCTTTTGGGTTCAGTCCTATTGCCAATACTTTTTACTTTATTATTACTACAACCAACTAGTAGGCTTCCCTAACTACAGTTTATAGGCCTCTATTAACCTGTCTCGTAAGAGTCTCCACAATTTGAACTCTACTCAACTTTCCCATTTTTCTGATGATGAAACTAAGGCTGAGGGAGGTTTAGCTTGTTGAACATAGTCATATATATCTTTGTGCTTTCAAAGTCTTTTCATTCAACCATGCTACTCTTTCCTAAACACAGCCTAAAATTTTCCAAATTTTTCTATGAATTTTCCTATCATATATACCTATTAAGCTCTTCACTTCCTTCTAAGGCCAGTATATATCCTACCTTTACCAAAAAATTCTCTTGGAATCCTGAGCTGATTACATTGTTTTCTATTTACTGTTATCTTGATAGTTTTATTTTAATATTAATGTTAAGTTCAGGGTACACGAGCAGGTTTGTTACACAGGAAAACTGGAGTCATGGGTGTTTGTTATATACATTATTGCTTCACCCAGGTATTAAGCCTAGTATCCATTAGTTATTTTTCCTGAACTTCTCCCTCCTCCCACCTTCCACCCTCCAATAGGCTCCAGTGTGTGTTGTTCCCCTCTATGTGTCCATGAGTTCTCACATAATAGTTTGTTCTAATCTCAATATAGCACTTAACATTGTTTGCTTTATATTAAAGTTATTTACATCTGTCTATATCCCCAACTAGATTTTAGATTCTTGGACGGCAGGGAGCATGAGTTGTCTGTCTTTTTAAAAAATTTTGTTTTCAGACAAGTGTCCTTAGAATTATCTGTCTTATTTAATTATCCTCCCCTTTCATACAAAAATAGTGTCCTCCAAAGTATTTTAACACTAATAGATTTTAAGTCAATGTTAAATAAATCGAATTAAAATTTTATTTTAAAAGAGAAGTGGTCTGTTTTTTTGAGAAATCTGTGTTTTTTCTTTTCCAATGGCAATTTTTAATGGAAAAATAGCAATTATTCATTAGGTGTTCTTACATAGAATAACTTTTCTCAACAAGGATATATTCTGTATAGCTAAGAAAAATGTATGCCAAGTTTACTTGTTATTCATCATTTAAACATTTACCAAGTTCCCAACATCTAGCACTATAGATAGATAACACAATTGTCAAAGTGTACCGAACATAAAAAGCAACAGTCCTTGATCTTAAATAATATTAAACTAAAATGAATAAACTCTAACAACAACAATAATGACGATGAAAAGACTCCATGAAAAACACAAGGGATGTTTAAAAAGGTATGTGCCTGTCTGAATTACAAACACTTATACTTCCCAAGTAAGCTTCTATCTTACCAACCTTTCCACACGTAATAACTGTACATTCAGGAAAGAAGCAAAATAACTGTTTGAAGGCACTGGAGAAGAAACAAGAGCAGGCAGATACTGGAGAGGTTACTCAGAAGAAGAGGAAGGCAAGGGATTAGTTTACCTTTTTTATTATTTCAAACTTTTATCCTGAGACCAGGTCTCAGGATAGGGTAGGAAGGCTAGAAACTAAATAGGAATCTTACTTTGGGAAAGACTTTGGGTCAATAACAGCTGCTAGAAAGTGAACTGGAATCTTGAAAAGAAGTGAGGCAGAGGGGGTGAGCCTAAATTCTACATATAAGCTATGCATTTAATCTATGCATATAATCTCTGGATGACTGTTGAATTATGTAAGTGAAGGGCAAACTTTAAGGAGCCCAGCTAAAGCTAAAATAACTGAACTTAGATTTGAGCTGCCACCTATTACAAGCGAGACAGAGCTTGCACTCTGGGCTTAACCTAGTTAGCTGTCTTAACCTATATAGCTGTTACTATATATATAGTATATTTATATATAATGTATATTCCTTTGGAGAAGCATTACAGAATCCAGAGTTTCTACAACATATCAATCACAATTTCTAGCATAAAGTCCAGAATTACCTGTCACATAAAGATACAAAAAAAAAAAAAGAAAGAAAGAAAGAAAACATGAAAAAGTTTTAAGACAAAAGAAAATCAATAGAGACCAATTCTGAGATGACACCAAGGTTGAAATCAAAAGATAAGAATTTAAAAAATAATTATGCTTCAGGACTGAAATGAAAATATATTATAATAATGAAAAGATAGAAAGTCTTAGTTGGGAGATATAAACTATAAAAAGGAAATTAATAGAAATTCTAAAACAAAAAATATGTAAAATAAAAAATTTACTAGATGGCTTAGATGCAGAATGAATATACTAGAAGAAAGAATCAGAGAACTTGAAGATAGACCAATAAAAACAATATGCTCTGAAGAACAGAGGAAAACATTTTTTTGAGACGGAGTTTCGCTCTGTCACCCAGGCTGGAGTACAGTGGCAGAATCTTGGTGGCTTTCTGCCTCCCAAGTTCAAGCAATTCTCTGCCTCAGCCTCCCAGGTAGCTGGGTTTACAGGCACCCATCACCACACCCAGCTAATTTTTAAATTTTTAGTAGAGGCAGGGTTTCACCATCTTGGCCAGGCTGGTCTTGAACTCCTGACCTCATGATCCACCCACATCAGCCTCCCAAAGTGCTGGGATTACAGGTGTGAACCACCATGCCTGGCCTATTTTATATTTTTTTAATATACAGTTTTTTCTAAATAGAAATGGAGTCTCACTATGTTGCCCTGGCTGGTTGTGAACTCCAGGGCTCAAATGATCCTCCTGCCTTGGCCTCTCAAAGTGCTGGGATTACAGGTATGAGCCACCATGCCAGGCCTATTTTAAAAAATGATCAGAGCCTCAGAGTCATGTAAACAAATATTAAAATATCTAATATTGGAGTAATGAGAGAATGGACTAGAGTAGTTATTTGAATAAATACTGGCTGAAAATTCCTGAATTTCAGCTAAAGATACAAATTTTTAGTTCAAGAAGTTCGGTGAACTTCAAGCAAAATATACAAAACATAAACAGCATATTTAGAAACACTACAGTTCAAACTGTTAAAAACCAAAGATAATGAGACAGTTTTCCAAGCAGCCAGAGAAAAATGACACATTCATATGGGGGAGTAATAATTTGAAGGATCTAAAACATTGCATCAGAAATAACAGAGGCTAAAAAACAATGGAATAACAGTTTTAAAATAATAAAAGAAAAAGCTATCTACTGAGAATTCTATATCCAGAAAAACAGCCTTCAAGAATGAAGATGAATTCCACTTCTACCTAGGACAATGAAAGCTACAAACAGCATTAATCCTATTCTAAAAATAAGAAGTGTCTTATAAATGACAAAAGTATAACTTTCCTTCAACCCAGAACACTAAGTTCACAGGTCAAACAAAGAGCTATAAATCCAGGAAATGACAAGCTTCTTCAGGGAGCAATGATATGGGAGCACTGACTCATCTGGGAAAGCACAGGAAGAAGGAACAAAGAAGAAATGGAATAAACAGAATACATCTAGAAAGGTGGTAGATTTAAATGACTACACAAATAATTATATCAACTATAAAAGCTCCAGCTACAACAATTAAAAGACATTGACAGGATAAAAAAGCAAGCCCCAAGTATGTATCATCCACAAGAAATACACATTTTTTTTTTTTAAATAGGGTCTTGATCTGTTGCCCAGATTTGAGTGCAAGTCTTGGCTCACTGCAGCCTCAACCTCCCAGGGTCAAGTGATTCTTCCACTTCAGCCTCCCGAGTAACTGGGCCTACAGGTGTGCATCACACCTGGCTAATTTTTGCACTTTTTTTTTTTTAAAGGAACAGGTCTTACCATGTTGCCCAGCCTGGTCTTGAACTGCGAAGCTCAAGCATTACACCTACCTCAGCCTCCCAAAGTGCTGGGATTACAGGCATGAGCCACTATGACTGGCCAAGAAATACACTTTAAATGTAAATTATATATATATGTTAAGAATAAAATAATGGATAAAGATATGCTGTGCAAATAAAAAGTTTTTAAAACTTAGAGTGGCTGTCTAGATACCAAACAAAATAGACTTCAGAATAAGGAATACTGCCAAGGATAAAGATGACTATTACATAATAACTAAAAGGTCAATTCATAAAGACATCATAAAACCCCTATATAGATGGGCACCTAAAAACATAGCTTCAAATACCAGAAGCAAACCTGATACAAATGAGAGAAGAAATAGACATATCCATAATAACAGTTTGAGAATTCAATATTTCTGTCTCAGTAATGCATTGAACAAGTTGGCAGAAAATTAATAAGGAAATACAAAACCCGAACAGCACCAGCAACTTGAGCTAACTGATGTTTGCAGAACGATCCACACAACAACAACAAAATTCGTGATAAAAAAATTTTCAAATTATTTGTACATAATAGTAATGAAAAGTTGGAAACTGAAATTAAAAACAGTTCCAATACAGTTTACAATAACAATTTATAGCATAAAAGTCATGAAATAGCGTGAAATATAAAATATGTACATGATCTACATGCTTGAAACTCCAAAATATTCATGAGAGAAATTAAAGAAGACCTGAATAAATCTAGAGGTAAACTTTTCATTGATTAGAAGACTCAATAATGTTAAGGTATCAGTTCTCTCCAAATTGATCTATAGGTTTAACGCATTCCCAATCAAAATATTAGCAGTATATTTTTGTAGAAACTGACAAGCTAATTCCAAAATTTATATGAACAGGCAGACAAGTTAGTATCATAAAAAACAATTTAAAAAAAAGAATGTGGTTGTAAGGCAGACATTTCAAAACTCATCATAAAGCCACAATAATTAGGACAGAGTAATACTGGAGAGAGAATACATGCATAGACCAATGGAACAGAATTGAGTCTAGAACATATATGGTCAATTTGATTTTCAGCATAGGTGCAAAGGCAATTCACTGGATGAAGGAGTTTCAATAAAACATGCTGGAACAACTGGACATCCAAGTACTAAAAAATAAGCCTTGACACATACTTTGTATCTTATATACAGGTGATGCAAAATAGATCATAAACCTAAAAGCTAAAACTGTAAAAATGTGTAGAATAAAACCAAAATAATAAAACTGAAAATAATCTTTGTGACCATTAGTCAGTCAAGGTTAATGAAGGCTCAGGAGGCTGAGGCAGGAGGACAGCTTGAGCCCACGAGTTTGAGATTTGCAGTGA
The DNA here is from genome assembly GCA_963573385.1 of Cacajao melanocephalus. Classification (NCBI taxonomy): domain Eukaryota; kingdom Metazoa; phylum Chordata; class Mammalia; order Primates; family Pitheciidae; genus Cacajao; species Cacajao melanocephalus. The sequence continues at coordinate 60,179 of CAUYLG010054409.1, forward strand.
GCGGTGGTGTTGCCTTGAGCTGTGGTTATGTCACTGCACTCCAGCCTGGGTGACAGAGTAAGATCCTGTCTTTAAAAAAAAAAAAAGTGATAATAAAAAAAAAAAAGTTTGCTTTTGTGACTTTGAACAAGGCAAGGATTTCTTAGGATTTCCTAGACATAACACATGAAGCATAAACTATGACAGAAAAAAATTGATATTAAACTTTATCAAAATGGAAAACTTTTACTCTTTGAAACACACGGTTAAAAAAGTCAAAAGACAATACAGAGACATCGTAAGTTATTAGATAAATTATAATTGATACACATTGAGATACCACTACATACTTATTTGAACCCACTTATTTTTTATGTCCATACTGAAGAATGAGGAGCAACAGGAATTTTCATGCATTACTGATGAAAATGCACAATGGTACAGCCACTTTTGAAAACACTTTGGTAGTTTCTCATGTAGTTTAAAATACACTTATCATTACAATCCAGCAATCCCATGCCTAGGTATTTACCTAAGAGAAATGAAAACTTTTTTTTACACAAAAACCTTTATGTGAGAATTTTAGCATCTTTATTTATATTTAATAATTGCTGACAACTGAGAACAATTCAAATATCCTTCAACTGGTAAACAGACAAACTTTTTTTTTTTTTTTTTTTTTGTTTTTGAGATGGAGTCTTGCTGTTGTCAGCACAGGCTAGAGTGCAACGGCATAATCTCGGCTCACTGCAACCTCCGCCTCCTGGGTTCCAGCAAATTCTCCTGCCTCAACCTCCCAAGTAGTTGAGATTACAGGTGCCCACCATCATACCCACTTAATTTTTGTATTTTTTAATTGTACTTTAGGTTCTGGGGTACATGTGCAGATCATGCAGGATTGTTGCATAGGTACATACATGGCAAGGTGGTTTGCTGCCTCCATCCCCCTGTCACCTATATCTGGCATTTCTCCCCATGTTATTTCTTCCCAACCTCCCCACCCCCTACTGTCCCTTCCCTAGCTCCCCCCGCAATGGACCCTAGTGTGTGATGCTCCCCTCCCCGTGTCCATGTGCTCTCATTGTTCAATACGCGCCTATGAGTGAGAACATGTGGTGTTTGATTTTCTGTTCTTGTATCAGTTTTGCTGAGAATGATGGTTTCCAGATTCA
>CAUYLG010054410.1:0-11980 GCA_963573385.1 Cacajao melanocephalus
GTGAGCTGAGATTGAGCCACTGCACTCCAGCCTGGATGACAGAGTGAAACTCTGTCTCAAAAAAACAAAAAGCGTATTAATAGAGAAACAATTTGTAAAGTCTGTGCTATATCCATATTATAAAATACTAAGAAGCAGTTAAATGCACAGAAGTCTGAAAGCACAGAAAAAGAAACAGAGCCGTTATGTTGAGGACAAAGTGGTACCTGATGGCGCCACGATTCGGGTCAGAGTTTTCCAGGACAGCGAGAGCAAGATGAACACATGCTGTGCTGTCAACACATAAGGACTCATTTCATTTTTCTCTCCACTTTAAATATGTTTGAAAATTCCATAAAAATAAAAAAAAATAAAAATAAAATAAAAACTCATTAAAGGCTGAACCATAAAAGTCAGGAAGTTTTTCCACAGCAGTCTCGGCCGCTGCTGCACTGTGCATTTGCAGAGGTTCTCAATGGAGAGACGTATTTGTAATAAACGTTTTGATATACTAGACAATCAGGGCTGTGAGGATTAAATGAGATGATCCGTGCAAACTACTTAGCCTGGAATTCTCAGGACATATAAATCTAAAAGTTTTTATGGAAGTTGATTTTATTACTCAAAATATATTACAGTAGTAATTTTGTAGTCTGTTTTATCTCTCTATCTCTATATAATTTGTCTTCTGTTTAACAGCTACAGAATGTTTCATAATTTATTTAGCCATTCCCCTATTGACCTTTTCTCTTCGTATAACAATTTTATAATAAATGTCTCGTAATTATTTGTGCACCTGCCCAATTAGTTCCAAGACGTAAGTTCCAGAACCGGATATGGATTAAAAACCGATGCATTTTCATATATTTTTTTCTAATTTGCCCTGCAAAGAGATTGTACTTACATACTCACCCTCCAGGTAATTATGACAGGATCTGATTCTTCATACCACTGCCAACAAGGAGTTAGACAAATGCATTATTAGTGAGAGCGAGTGCATATGGACTGTTTGGTTTTATCTCTGCCAAAGTGAAATACATTTTTATGTTCTCTGCTTGTTTTCTATTGGACTCTGTCTTTTCTTTATTGATTTGTTAGAACTGTTTATAGTAAGACTATTCATACTTTGTCATGTATGTTACAGAACATTTTCTCTAGCTTGCCATTTGTCTTTAACTTTATGTAGTTTTAAATATTTCAACTTTCATTTTAGGCTATCTGGGATTTATGGCATGCTTAGAAAAGCCTTTTATAACAGGCCAGGCGTGGTGGCTCACGCCTGTAATCCCAGCATTTCGGGAGGCCTAGGCGGGCAGATCACGAGGTCAGGAGTCCGAGACCAGCCTGACCAACGTGGTGAAACCCTGTCTTTACTCAAAATACAAAAATTAGCCGGGTGTGGTGGCGCACACGAGCCTGTAATCCCAGACACTCCAGATGCTGAGGCAGGAGAATTGCTTGAACCTGGGAGGTGGAGGTTGCAGTGAGCTGAGATCGCACCATAGCACTCCAGCCTGAATGACAAAGTGAGACTCTGTCTCAAAAAAAAAAAAAAAGTTAATATAGGCAGTAAAAAAAAAAGCCTTTTATATTTCAAAATTATAAAGATTTTTGGGTAATCTCTTTCACACTGTTGGATTAATTTGTTTGAACTTCTGTTTTTAATCTATCTGGGGTATAGTTTATTTTTATTTTATTTTTTTATTGACAGGGTCTTGCTCTGTTGCCAAGGCTGGAGTGCAGTAGCATAATCATAACTCACTTCAGCCCTGACCTCTTGGGCTCAAGTGATCCTCCTGGCTTAGCCTCCCAAGTAGCTGGAACTACAGGCACATGCTACCATGCCTGGCTAATTTTTAAATTTTTTGGTAGAGACAGGGTCTTGTCCAGGCTGGTCTCAAACTCCTGGCCTCAAGCAATCCTCCTGCCTCAGCCTCCCAAAGTGCTGGAATTACAGGCATGAGCTACTGGGCCCAGCCTGGAATTCATTATTGCTCTTAGGATATGTTTTAGGCCGGGCACGGTGGCTCACACCTGTAATCCCAGCACTTTGGGAGGCTGAGGTGGGCAGATCATGAAGTCAGGAGCTCAAGACCAGCCTGGCCAAAATGGTGAAACCCTATCTGTAATAAAAATACAAAAAAATGAGCGGGGCACGGTGGCTCGTGACTATAATCCCAGCTACTTAGGAGACTGAGGCAAGAGAATTGCTTGAATCTGGGAGGCAGAGGTTGCAGTGTGCCAAGATCACATCATTGCATCCCAGCCTGGGTGATAGAGTGAGACTTTGCCTCAAAAAAAAAAAAGGATATATAATTGAACAGTTTATTATCTGTATCTGGTTGGCAGTCCCCATATCGTTATTTTTCTTTTAGATACCTTTTTTTTTTTGAAACGGAGCCTCACTCTGTCACCCAGGCTAGAGTGCAGTGGCAGGATCTCTGCTCACTGCAACCTCTGCCTCCTGGGTTCAATCAGTTCTCCTGCCTCCACCTTCTTAGTAGCTGGGTCTACAGGCACACACTGCTATGCCAGGCTAATTTTTTTTTTTTTTTATTTTAGTAGAGACAGGGTTTTACTGTGTTGCCTAGGCTGGTCGCGAACTCCTGAACTCAGGCCATCTACCTGCCTCTGCCTCCCAAAGCACTGGGATTACAGATGTGAGCCACTGAGCCTGGCCTTCGATACTTTTATTGGCTCTTTTCACACTTATTATTTGTGTACACTTTATTTTTTAATTTTTCTATATTTATTTATTTATTTATTTATTTATTTATTTATTTATTTATTTATTTTTGAGGCCCAGTCTTGCACTGTCTCCAGGCTGGAGTGCAGTGGCGAGATCTTGGCTCACTGCAACCTCCACCTCCTGGGTTCAAGTGATTTCCCTGCCTCAGTCTCCAGAGTAGCTGAGATTACAGGTGCCAGCCACCATGCCCGGCTAATTTTTTGTATTTTACTAAAGAGAGCGTTTCACCATGTTGGCCAGGATGGTCTTGATCTCCTGATCTCGTGATCTGCCTGCCTCAGCCTCCCAAAGTGCTGGGATTACAGGCATGAGCCACTGCGCCCAGACTTATGTATACTTTAAAACCATTTTTTTGCATTCCAAGATAATTCTGAAGAGATTATTTTGAAAATCACATTGGAAATTAAGTGAGAACTGGCATTTGTTTTTACACCAAGTGTTTCATTTAGGAAAATCCTGTGTCTTCCCACTTTTAAAGTATTTTAAGTAAGTCTTATTACTATTATTATTTTTTGAGACAGAGTCTCACTGTGTCACCCAGGCTGGAGTGAGGTGTTGCTATCTCTGCTCACTGCAACCTCCAACTCCCAGGTTCAAGCGATTCTCCTTCTTCAGCCTCCTGAGTAGCAGGGACTACAGGCACCCGCCACCACGACCGGCTAATTTTTGTATTTTTAGTAGAGACAGGGTTTCATTATGTTGGCCATACTGGTCTTGAACTCCTGACCTAGTGATCCTCCCACGTTGGCCTCTCAAAGTGCTGGGATTACAAGGATGAGCCACCTCGCCTGGCTGAAATAAGTCTTATTATTACCTTCTCCATAACTCTTTCACATTTCTTATTAATTCCTAGGTATTTTGCAATTTTGAGAGTTTTAAAAAATTTCATTGAGACCGTTTTTCCCATTCTGTTTTTTAACTTAGTTACCACCAATGCAACAGCTACAAAATGCTGTGGATCTCTGCACACACACACACACACACACACACAAACACACACACACACACACGATGCAACAAATAAAATGCCATGGCCAGGCGCCGTGGCTCACGCCTGTAATCCAGCACTTTGGGAGGCCGAGGTAGGTGAATCACGAGGTCAGGAGTTCAAGACCAGCCTGGCCAAAATGATGAAACCCCATCTCTACTAAAACTACAAAAATTAGCTGGGCGAGTAGCACCTGTAATCCCAGCTACTCGGGTGGCTGAGGCAGGAGAGTCTCTTCAATCCGGGAGGCGGAGGTTGCAGTGAGCCGAGATAGCGCCACTGCACTCCAGCCTGTGCAACAGAGTGAGTCTCTGTCTTAAAAAAAAAATGCCAAGACATGAATTATATGTAGCTGTTGGATATATTATTTTATTGGTATGTGTCTTAGAACTCATTACACTTCTAGGTTTATATCCAAGAGACACCAACGCATGTGACCATCAGAATCATGAACAATAATATTCACAGCAGTTTCATTAACAATAACTAAATATTAGAAACAATCTAAATGTTCACCAGCAGGAGAATAGATGAACAGATGTGACACTATACAGACAGCAGCAGCGGTAATAAAATCCCCACTGATACGGATTCACATGGGAAAATCCCACCACCCTTATCTGGAGCAAAAGAGGCTTCACATAAAGTTAGCCGGGCAGGGTGGCTCACGCCTGTAACCCCAGCACTTTGGGAGGCAAAGGCAGGTGGATCACCTGAGGTCAGGAGTTTGAGACCAGCCCGACTAACACGGAGAAACCCTGTCCCTACTAAAACTACAAAAAACTTAGCTGGGCAGGGTGGCACATGCCTTTAATCCCAGCTACTTGGGAGGCTGAGGCAGGAGAATTGCTTGAACCCAGGAGGCAGAGGTTGTGGTGAGCTGAGATCAAGCCATTGCACTCCAGCCTGGGCAACAAGAGCGAAACTCTGTCTCCAAAAAAGAAACAAAAGAAATGCATACTCTATCATTCCACTTATATAAAGTTCAAGAACAGGCAAAACTAGTCTTGTAATAGTCAGGGCCAGGCATGGTGGTTCACACCTGTAATCCCAACAATTTGGGAGGCTGAGGAAGGCGTATCTCAGGAGTTCGATACTAGCCTGGGCAACATGTCAGAACCCTGTCTCTACCAAAAATACAAATAAATAAATAAATGAATAAGAAATTAGCGGAGCATGGTGGCACATACCTGTAGTCCCAGCTACTTGGGAGGCTGAGGTGGGAGGATCGTTTCAGGCTGCGTGACAAAGTGAAAAAAAGTCAGAATAATGGCTACCTCTTGAGAGGTTAGGTACTATCTGGAAAGGATAACCTTGGAGTATGCTGGACATTTTTTGAATCTTGCTCTAGGTGGTAACATCACTGGTAAATAAATACTGTATGTAAAAGCTCATTGAACTGTATACACTTGAGATTTGTTCACCTGACTCAATATAAATTTTACCTAATTTTATGAAAAGTAAACTTCCTAATAGTCTTGTGTATATATAGTCAACAAATGAAAGTTGTAATAAGGCCGGGTGCGGTGGTTTATGCCTGTAATCCCGGCACTTTGGAAAGTTAAGGCAGGGGGATCACCTGAGGTCAGGAGTTCGAGACCAGCCTGCCCAACACAGAGAAACCCCATCTCTACTAAAAATACAAAAAAAATTGGCCAGGCATGGTGGCAGGCACCTGTAATCCCAGCTACTCAGGAGGCTGAGGCAGGAGAATCACTCGAACCAGGGAGGTGGAGTTTGCAGTGAGCCAAGATCATGCCACTGTACTCCAGCCTGGGCAACAAGAGCAAAACTCCATCTCAAAAAAAAAAAAAAAAGTTAAAATAAAACAAAAACCAAGAGACCCCCCAAAACAAAGGAGCAACAAATAAGAAACTAAAAAAAAAAGAAAGTCGTTGTCTGGCTTGTCCCAAAAATATACTCATCAGTCTAAGACTCAGAGCATTCTGAGCACCAACACTTTGACCTGCTTTCTACGGAGAGCCCCGAGTATTGAAGTTGGCATCTCCCCAGAGAGCCTTTCCTCCTGTGCTTGGCTGTTCCTTCTGTGCTCTGTATTTCTCTTCATGACATTTCTCTCGCCCAGTCTCCCAAGGCACAAGTTGCAGCATCCCATTTTATCCGCTATAATAACTGAATATGGTCTCATATCAATCTCTTAGCCCTTTTTGCTAACTCCATCTTCAAATGGGCTTTCTAATAGGATCCTCCCAAGTCAGTTTCTGGCTCCAGTGTATTTTGCAAAAGCCTGTCAGTTTGATTTCCTAGCACTGTGCTTTCTGAAAGGATGGCAGAGTTCTAGAGATGTGCCTTCTGATATGGTCACTGCTAGCCACAGGTGGCTACTGGGCACTTAAACTTGGTCAGTTGCTGAATAACTGATTTTTCATTTCATTTTAATCAGTTGCAATTTACATAAGCACGTGTGGTTAGTGTTGGCTGGTGCAGTTCTAGAGGGAAAGCTCTGAACCGTGCTCCTCTCTCCAGGTGGAATTAGAATTTACACATTCACTGACTCAGGTCTGGGTAGTTCCTGGACTGATATCAGCTCAATGGCCCCTCTTCATCAAACACAAACATGTGATTTTGCATATGGGACTTCACGCTGCATTTGTTCTCTTAATTTTCCTCAAGTAAATGAATAGGAACCACTTTTTAATGCAAGCGCTTTTCTCACTGCTGACCATGGATCCTGGATTATTTTTAAGTGGCCGGGCCTGGTTCTACAGATATACGAAAAGGTTCCCAATCTCTACGCATCATCTCCATTTGAAATGCACTTTACTGTGTGTGGTGGCTCACGCCTGTAATCCCAGCACTTGGGGAGGCTGAGGTGGGTGAATCACCTGAGGTCAGGAGTTCGAGACCAGCCTGGCCAAGATGATGAAAGCCAGTGTCTACTAAAAATACAAAAATTAGTTGGGCACGGTGGCACATGCCTGTAATCCCAACTACTCGGGAGGCTGAGGCAGGAGAATCACTTGAACCCAGAAGGCAAAGGTTGCAGTGAGCCAAGATTGCACCATGGCACTCCAGCCTGGGCGACAGAGCAAGACTCCATCTCAAAAAAAGAACTGCATGTTCCTGGAAACTCTGGCCCAAATAGCAGAACTATGTGTGACTGAAACCAGGCTGTATTGTCTATCATATGTACAGATAAGCAAAAATTATAAACAACATAACTGGATTCAATAAAAACTTGGGTAATTCACTTACGGGAAACCAATAGGCTGTAGCCATATAGCCATTAGAATGATTAGATTTGTACTGACACAGAAAGATGTTTGCATCAAATTATAATATGAAATCAGCAGGATCTAAAATACTTAATATCCCAATTCGAATCTATTTTTAATATAAAAATATGTATATAATCATACAGAAATAAATAGAAAGAAAACACATTAAAATGTTAACAGCACCAGTTTGTCTCCAGGTAGTAGAATTTGATGTAGTCAATCCAAATTTTCTCTGTAACTGGTATTAACACTGTTTAAAAATGAAAACAGATTTTGCCCGTGCGCAGTGGCTCACACCTATAATCCCAGCACTTTGGGAGGCTGAGGTGGGCACAGATCACCAGGTCTAGAGATCGAGACTATCCTGGCCAACATGGTAAAACCCTGTCTCTACTAAAAATACAAAAAAATTAGCTGAGCGTGGTGGTGCGCACCTGTAGTCCCGCTACTGGTGAGGCTGAGGCAGGAGGATCGCTTGAACCCTGGAGGCAGAGGTTGCAGTGAGCCGAGATCACACCACTGCACTCCAGCCAGGCAACAGGGCAAGACTCTATCTCAAAAGCAAATAAACAAAAAGAAAACAGATTTTAATATTAAAATCTGCAGAGTACTTCCAAAGCCAGATGTTCTTTTCTGCTTTTTTTTCTCTTTTTTTGTTTCTTTGAGACAGAGTTTCACACCCGTTGCCCAGGCTGGAGTGCAATGGTGCGATCTCGGCTCACTGCAACCTCTGCCTCCTGAGTTCAAGCGATTCTCCTGCCTCAGCCTCCTGAGTAGCTGAGACTACAAGCGCGTGCCACCACACCCAGATAATTTTTTGTATTTTTAGTAGAAACGGGGTTTCATCATATTAGCTATGCAGGTCTCGAACTCCTGACCTCAGGTGATCCACCCACGTTGGCTTCCCAAAATGCTGAGATTACAGGCGTGAGCCACCACACCTGGCCAGATATTCTTTACATTTTGAATTAGTGGCCAGGCATAGTAGCACTTGCCTGTAGTCCCAGCTACTTAAGAGGAAGGTGAAGGTGGATCACGTGAGCCCAGGAGTTCTAGGCTGCAGTAAGCCATGATTTGTGCCACTGCACTCTACCCTACGTAGCAGAACAAAACCCTCTCTCTAAAATAAAATAAAATAAAAATTCTGAATTAGTGACTGTTTTCTGTAAAATTTGTAGCTACAACACCAGGAGAATCAGAAGTCCTAAGGATAAGGTTTTAATTATTTAACACTGGCCTTTTTTTTCTCTTGAGACAGAGTCTCACTCTGTCAACCAGGCTGCAGTGCAGTGGTGCGATCTCAGCTCAGCAACCTCTGCCTCCTGGGTTCAAGCTATTCTCTTGCCTCAGCTTGCTAAGTAGCTGAGATTACAGCTGCGTGCCACCATGCCCAGCTAATATTTGTATTTTTAGTAGAGACAGGGTTTCAACATGTTGGTCAGGCTGGTCTTGAACTCCTGACCTTGTGATCTGCCCACCTCGGCCTCCCAAAGTGCTGGGACTGTAGGGGTGAGCCACGGCGCCCTGCCAACACTAACCATTTTCTTTTTTTTTTTTTTTTCAGACAGAGTCTTGCTCTGTTGCCCAGGCTGGAGTGCAGTGTCTCGATCTTGGCTCACTTCAACCTTCACCTCTTGGGTTCAAGTGATTCTCCTGCCTCAGCTTCCTGAGTAGCTGGGACTACAGTTGTGAACCACCATGCTAATTTTTGGTTTTTAATAGAGACGGGGTTTCACCATGTTTGTCAGGCTGGTCTCAAACTCCTGACCTCGTGATCCGCCTACCTCGGCCTTCCAAATTGCTGGGATTACAGGCGTGAGCCACTGTGCCCAGCCTACACTGGCCATTTTCTAATAGAGATTCTGAAAAAGCAAAAATGTAGGACTCTGTATATAGACCCTGTATGTAAGTATCGTTCTATGTTGGGAGTGCTATTCTAAGGAACGATTACCAATTCTGAAATTCAGAAAAGGGTGTACGTAAACATGACAATTGAGGCCAGGCACGGTGGCTCATGACTTGGGAGGCCAAGGCGGGCCGATCACTTAAGGTCAGGAGTTTGAGACCAGCCTGGCCAACACCATGAAATCTCATCTCTACTAAAAATATAAAAATTCGCCAGATGTGGTGGTGGACGCCTGTAATTCATTACTCAAGAGGCTGAGGCAGGAGAATCACTTGAGCCCTGAGGCAGAGGTTGCAATGAGCTGAGATTGTGCCACTGCACTCCAGCGTGGTGAATTATTTAGAATCTGCCTAAAAAAAAAAAAAAAAAAAAAAGAAAAGAAAAGAAAGAAAAAAAACCAGTTGAAAAGAAGAAAAGGAAACTATTCGTTAAAGGGAGAGTTTTCTTTTTAACAATCTCACAGTGGGGAAGATTTGTCCAAGCATAATGCGAACTTCAAAAACTACAGAAGATTTGACTACTCGGCAAAGACCACAGAAGGAACATCAAAACAAACAGCAGAGAGAAATCTGCAACTGACATCATAGACAAAGGACCAACTTCCTTAATCTGTAAATACCATCTATAAACCATGAAAACTAGACAATGCAAGGATATACAAGATGTCAATACAAGCTGGGCACCGTGGCTCATGCCTGTAGTCCCAGCACCTAGGGAGGCCGAGATGGGGGATCACTTGAGCCAATGAGTTTGAGACCAGCTTTCGGAACATAGTGAGATCCCGTATCTACAAAAAAAAAAATATATATATATATATATATACACAAAATTAAAAATAACAGTTATTTCAGGAAGGAAGGCAGAGAGAAGCAATCAGGGAGAAGCTCACAGAAAGCTTCTAAGATACTAGTTAATATTCTTTCTTGTATAAACTAGGTGATGGGTTCAGAAGTGTTTTATTATTCTTAAGTCTCCTTGTGTGAACATGCATATGTGTGTGTATACAAATACATTTACACACACTAATACACACATATGTATTCTGTATGTAGAGTTAAACAAAAATAAATGCTTTAAAGATTTGATTATACCAAGGGCCAGAGTAAGGGGAAAAAGAGACTTGAAGGAAAAGTGTGTGTGAGTATTTCTGTGAAGAACTATGACATCTATCAAAATTACAAAGCACATATTTTTGCATCCAGTATTTCTATCTCTAGGAAATTCACTCCACATGTATAACTGCACATATATGAAATTACATTATGCAAAGCTATTTATTGTAACATTGTGTTACAGTGAAAATTTGAAAACAAATTATTGACAGGGAGCTTAATATATAAAACTCACTAGTGTGTTTTTGAATACAAATGCAGCTATAACCCCCCCTACACACACACACACACACACACACACACACACACACACACACACAAAGTCTTTAGATAGAATTTTATGGCCTGGTGGCTCACACCTATAATCCCAGCATTGGGAGGCTGAGGCAGGAGAATCTCCTGAGGTTGGGAGTTTGAGATCAGCCTGGCTAGCATGGCAAAACCCTGACTTTATTAAAAATACAAAATTAGCTGGGCATGGTGGCACACGTTTGTAATCTCAGCTACTGGGAAGGCTGAGGCAGGAGAATCGCTTGTACCCAAGAGGTGGAGGTTGCAGTGAGCCGAGATTGTGCCACTGCACTCCAGCCTGGGTGACAGAGTGAGACTCTGTCTAAAAAAAAAAAAACACAAAGAAAAAGAATTTCATGATATATTACTTGGGGAAAAATATGTAGAAAAGTATGACATAATTGGCTTATTAAAAAGAAATATGTACATTCAGACTCTCTGTAGAGGGGTGTTTGATGGAGAAACAGATAAGGACAGTATATTATCTATTCAAAAAATAAATTTTAAAAAGAAGTTTCCACATAGACTTGTAATTTAATGATCAAATCAAATTAACTGTGTCTTGTAATTATACATAGAATGATTTCAGTCACACAAATTAAAACCTTAACAGAGAAAAGTGAATTGCAAAAAATATTCTCTATCAAATTAATTAACTTGTTGTTTTGGGGTGATGAAACTCAGAAGGGTAGTTTATATGTCTCCAGTTTATAATGAAAGTTCACAGATTCATAGCACGACAGTTAGTGTGTTTCATAAGCGATAATAGAGAGTAGTCCTGACAATATTTGAAGGAAAATAATATGAGTTCCTTCCTCCTGTATAGGAAAAATATTCAGCTGCTTTTCCAGGTCATTCAACAAAGATTTTAACCTCAGCTTTTTTATTTTGAAAAAAGCCAAATCTCAGAAACGTTGAAAAAGAATTCTAATGAATATCTCTACTTACATTCATGTTTTGCGAAGCTGGGCTTGTCACTTTCTCATTGTTCTCAGACACACATACACGCTCAGGCCCTGGTTTTGCCTTGACAAAATCAGATAACTCTAGTCTTCAGGGAGCTGCATTCACAGGATTCTCAGACTGCAGTGTTTCAGACCAGCCGGGGTTCAGAGGTTAACTTAAAAGAACTGTTGTAACTCCTTCCCCACCCTCAGGAGGAAAGCAGTTCACCAGAGACCTGTATATCCATCTGGTCTACCAGAGAGAGTCTGGGACGGAACTGCATAGTTCCAGGAAGCTGAAGAGGCATCTTTTTGTTGATTCACTGATACGCTTAGAACTGGGACTCTGGTATCTATAGTCCAGAGATGGCTGAAGGTCATTCGTCTGTATGATGTGACCAGGTATGGATAGATGTAACTTATGGCTATGATTTTTCTGTGTAAACCATGCATCAGAGAAAAAGATGAAATCAGATACACACCTTTCACTGAGGGATTATCAATCAGTCTCTAGTCCTCAAATTCCTTACAATTTTTTTTTTTTTTGAGATGGAGTTTCCCTCTTGTCACCCAGGCTGGAGTGCAGTGGTGTGATCTCGGTTCACTGCAACCTCCGCCTCCCAGGTTCAAGCAGTTCCCTACCTCAGCCTCCTGAGTAGCTGAGATTACAGGCACGTGCCACCATGCCCGGCTAATTTCTATATTTTTAATAGAGATGGGGTTTCACCATCTTGGCCAGGCTGGTCTTGAACTCCTGATCTCGTGATCCACC
>CAUYLG010054411.1:0-78490 GCA_963573385.1 Cacajao melanocephalus
ATTTGACTTTTTTTTTTTTTTTTTTTTTTAGTCAGAGTCTCAATGTTGCCCAGGCTGGAGTGCAGTGGCACAATCTCAGCTCACTGCAACTGCCGCATCCCAGGTTCAAATGATTCTCCTGCCTCAGCCTTCTGAGTAACTGGAATTACAGGCATGCACCATCACACCCAGCGAATTTTTGTATTTTTAGTAGAGATGGGGTTTTTCCATATTGGACAGGCTGGTCTCAAAATCCTGACCTCAGGTGATCCACCTGCACTCCCTAAGTTCTGGATTACAGGCTTGAGCCAAGATGCCTGGCCTGACGTTTGACTTTTAAGGGGCCAGTATCACTGTGGTTCTAAAATCTAGGGAGATGTTAATGCCAGCCTCTGCATCTACACTTGGAAGATCCTTCCCAGATAAATGTTGTAACCAAATGTCTCCCTCCTGTGAGTTAGAGACCCCCAGAGAGTCTCTGGAAGGTACAGGATGTCAGGGAATTATATGGGAATCAAATAGGTTTTGTAGTTGTATGTATGTATGACTACGTGTTAAATATGTATAGATGCTATTGTAATTAATAAAGTAAAAATTCATTGAAAAGTATTCCTAAATTAATAATAGCTGTTTCTAGAAATTTCTTCAGTCAGTGAAATACTAGAAAATGTAACTATTGCTATGTGGCTGTGATCATCTCTTTTTATGTTTAAGAAAGAAGCTGGGCATGGTGGCTCACTCCTATAATCCCAATACTTTGGGAGGCCAAAGTGACAGGATCACTTGAGCCTGGGAGTTTGAGACCAGCCTGGCCTACAGGGTAAAACCCGTCTCTCAGTAAATACAAAAATTAGCCAGCCATGGTGGCAGTGCCTATAATCTCAGCTACTTGAGAGGCTGAGACAGGTGAATCACTTGAACCTGGGAGGTGGAGGTTGCAGTGAGCCAAGATTGCACAACTGCACTCCAGCCTGGGGGACAAGAGTGAAACTTTTTTCTCACTCCTGTCTCAAAAAAAAACCTGTACATTTTTGTAATTGAAATATTGGGCAGCCATTAAAAATCATGTTGTAGTATCAAATATTAAATAACAAGGAAAATATGTTAGCAGAATATTATTTATGGGAAAAAGCAGGCTGTAAATCAGTATCATGGTATATATTGGTAGATATCAACAAATATACATATATATCACATAGAATAAAAGGATGTTATATGGGTATTGTTTGTCTCCGAGTAATAGAAGTAGAGTTTTTTTCTTTTTTCTTTACTTTTATGTTCTAACTGTTCTATAACTTCAGTTATAAGACAAAATTTAAATTTGTAAGGGTCCTCTTATGAAAGACTTTACTATTATCCTATATATAAATCAGTGTTGGTGACCGTTGACCTTTTCAACCCACTAAAAAATGCTAAGGTTGTTTAATATTTTGGATGTGTGAGATGACACTGATGAGCTTTTGCTGGAAGCCCTCTCCCTCACCCTGTCTTCCGTGGCAGTCCTGTTAATGATGAGACTTGATGCGCTGTTACCATAACCCTGGGGAGAAAGCGCAGCTGGGCACTTCTTTCTCAGGAACAAGAGGGTTCTTCCCTAATGGCTGTAAGAAGATGTGGAGTAATCTAAGAAAAGTGTTGAGATGAAGAAATGTCCTCCCTTACTCTAAACAACAATGGGTGCCTGTATGGGTGTGGGTAGCATCTATGTACAGTGTCATTCAGTAGGGAAAACTGTAATTAGAGCCACTGTTGCTCTGGGCCATAGTGAGCCATTACTAACCTTTTCCCAAGCTTGCAGATGGACAGAATTACGTTGCCTTAATAATGAGACTCTTAAGTGCCAGCTGTCATACAGCATGGCAGCCCTACATGCTAACAAAGCCTTCATTAAATGGTTTGCCCCGAATAATTTGCCTGCTCTTTTTGCCTTTCTAGCAACTGACAACTTGGCCCCTCTACCCCTCCCTCCAGACCTTCCGTGGACACCCTTAATCACTGCAAGAGCAGCCTGTGCCATGCTTGGTGGGATGGCAATTTTTTTAATCCTACATGTCTTCATATTATTTTTATGCCCTGTTTCAAAAGTGTTTAAATGAGGTTGGTAGCTAACATCCTGAGCTATCATTCATTCTGTGGCAAAATAATAATTGCTAATTTTCTTCTTCAGAGAACCAGAGCTTTATCAGGAATAACGTTATGCAAATGACTATGCAAATGCCAACCAGAAGAGTACAGTATCTGGGAAAAAAAGTTCAGATAAAACCCTCAGAACACATCCAAAGTTGGCTGGAAAAAAGAACTGAACGTTTTAAACTATAAGGTCACCATGGTAGCAAAGGGAATTTATTACTAATAAGAATTTTGCAAGAAAGCTCTGCACTTAAAATAAGAGGTAGAGCATGCATTCATATTTATTCTGGCTTAATTTATTTATGACATTATGGTTGTCTTTGCCAACTGTTAAGTCCCCTTGGGGTGGGACTCTTCATCCTTGTGTGGTGTCTAATGGTTCAAAATGCTTCATGTTCAACCTTCTGAGGCTTAAAAAATAATCCTCTGGTTTTTCTACTTTCTATATATTTTCTTATCATTAGTAGTTTTAACTTTCTCATGTTGAATCTTATTGGAAGAAATACTACAGAGATAAATGCTCGATTCTGTCAAAGATAGAGTTAAGATATTGGTAAATAAATTGTGTCTTTTTGGGAGGCCGAGGTGGGCAGATTTACAAGGGCAGGAGGAATTCAAGACCAGCCTGGCCAACATGGTGAAACCCTGTCTCTACTAGAAATAGAAAAATTAGCTGGGCTGAATGCCTGTAATCCAAGCTACTTGAGAGGCTGAGGCAGAAGAATTATTTGAACCTGGGAGGCAGAGGTTGCAGTGAGCCAAGATCGTGCCATTGCACTCCAGCCTGGGTGATAGGGTGAGACTCCATCTCAAAAAAAAAAAAGAAATTGTGTATTTAAAAACTATACATTATTCCTTAGGACACCACCTTTGAAATACCTGGGAAAGAAGCCTGGTTTCAGTTTACAGCATAAAAGGAAGGGGGAACTCTAGTACTGTTTATGTCACATATGTGATGTATGCATATATTTAATGACCAAATAAAGGAAAGGTTATTATTTAGTAAGCTTTGTGGTAATAAACTGGAGGTTTTAATTTTGTTCTGTCTTTTAAAAAGACCAATTATTTAAATTTAAAAGAAGAGTATTTGAAAGGCCCTTGCTTTAAAATCTACATAAGTAAAATTTATACCCAAATCTGACCAATATGTTAGCCAGAGGAAACAAAACCCAAAGGCCGTCTAGATGTGGTGGCTCATGCCTATAATCCCAGCACTTTGGGAGGCCGAGGTGGGTGGATCACCTGAGGTCAGGAGTTCAAGACCAGCCTGGCCAACATGGTGAAACCCCGTCTCTAATAAAAATACAAAAATTAGCTGGGCGTGGTAGCCCATGCCTGTAGTCCCAGCTACTTGGGAGGCTAAGGCAGGAGAATTGCTTGAACCTGGGAGGTGGAAATTGCGGTGAGCCAAGATTGCGACATTGCTTTCCAGGCTGAGCGCCTGAGCAAGCAAGACTCCGTTGCAAAAAAAAAAAAAAAAAAAAGGAAAAAGAAAAAACTTAAAACTCAAAGGCCTTTTTGCGCTAAAATATCTCACTTGCCCAGGCCTGAAATTCCCACCATATGGGAAATTCCCTCTCTATGATGCAAATCTGCTGCCAGAAGATGCGGACATACTGGATTAGAATCAATCAAGCTGGGCTGCCCACAGCTCAATCATGGGATGCTTACTGATAAACGCAGATCCCTAGGCCCCACCCAGCTCTACCAGGTCAGGACCACTGTGTCTGTGGCCTGAGACTTGCATTTTCAGCAGAGTCAGCACTCTTAAACTGCTATATTATATCATGAAAAAGTAGAAAGGGCTAATTTGTGAGTTCCCTTATAGAGGCCCCTCCAGAAAGGAGACAAAGAAGAGTTTTATAATGGGAGGGTAGGGGCTGGGTGGCAGGGGGAGATGGGCCTCAGGAAGAGTTCAGAGATGGAAAGGGGATCAAACATGGGAAAGAGAAGGTAGAAGCTTCTGAAGAAAACTGTGGTGACTTAACTCCTTTGTCAAGGCCAGACAGCCACAGAAGTTTCTGGGGTGATAGAGCTCTGTACCCCACATCCCAGGCTTTGGTGTTTCATGACCCTGAATAGAAACCCAGCTACTACATACGTTAATTATCATCTCTGAACCTCAGTTTTCCCATCTGAACTGGGTATAAAAGTAGAGCTTTGATGAGGATTAAAGGTAACTGAACCAGGAAGATAATTTAACGCAATGGTTAAGGGGGTGATTTTGGAGTTGGGTTTCCAGGCTTCATGTCCCAGCTCCAGCATTTACTACTTGTGTGATCTTGGCAGGCCATTTAAGCTGTCAGCACCTCAGTTTCCTTATGTATTTACTAGTGCTAAAAAAAATTAGTATATAGTCCATAGGGTAGTTGGGGGGAGTAGGGATTAAATGAGAAAAATACATTTTACAAATCTGTAACAGTACCTAGCATATAATGAGCAACTCAATAAATGTGACCACCTTTCATCATTATTTCATATATAAAGCAGCTGGCGTCTGGTGGCAATTTAATAAACAATAGCTATTATTAGTAGAAATAATCACTCTTGACTTAAAGACAGGCCAAAACCCTCTTTATTGCCAAAACTCTGTTACACAATCCTGGCTGAGTCCTCATGCCTTGTCCTAGTCTGTTATAATAGTGCCATCGAGGTTATTTGTGATAACATCTGGTTAGGAGAGTTAGTGTGCAGTGCTATATGCACATATAATTGAGCAGAGAGGTATCTGAATGTTTTATGAAGATGTGTGGGTGGATAGGTTGATATTCCTGGGGAAGCTGCAGGAGCCTCTCTCTGTCTTTTTGCTTGGAGAATCCAGCAGCTGTGGCAACAGCAACAGCAGAGAGATGGATCTCTTTGAAGGAAATGGACACACTAGAAAAATACTTGGAAATTCATGACCTGTACTCACTTGATTTAAAGCCTATCACAGGAAAAGCCTATCACGTTCCCTCAGGAATCTGTTATTTGCCTGTTGAGTGGAATTGTGACTCAACAATCGCCACAGCAAAAACTACTTCTTTTTCAAGGCTTGAAACAATTATAATATTTTTTTTTTCTGATGGGCACTGTGTCTTAATCTCTCTGTTCTCAAAATTTACAAATTTGGATTTGTTGCCCAGTTCATTATCCTTTGTTGCCACATAAATCCTGCAATCTTTGTAGAAAAATAAATAATACAGGAGAGCTGTTTGGCCTTTGCTCCATGCTGGACATTGATGTCATTTATAGTTATTAGAGTGGCTACAGAATGGTACTCATTGATGATTGAGCGGGTGGGGAAACAAGGGGAGAAGGGAAAGAGAGAGGGAGGAGAATACAGATCACCATAAGAATCTCATGTTGTGCTTTCACTTTGGGCAAATATGACACTAGTATTCCTTTGTGGGAGCTCTAAAAGGCACATGGGGGAAAGAAATTTCTGGAATAAACAGTATGACCTTGGCTGCCATGGCTCTACTAAATTGATTTTGCAGAACTGAAATAAATGGATGCTAGTGAATTTGCATTGATTCCATTTAAGGTTTTAAAAAGACATATGGGTAACATTATTGGCTAGAGACCCTTAAGAAAACTAAGGTAATTCCCCTCATGGCTCAAGCTAAGTTTTGTAGAGGGTAAAAATATAAAACCTTAGACTGAAAAGCTGAAAGTCTCAATGTTACCATTGCTGAACTGTTGGTTTACTGGGCAGTAGGACTGAAGATCAATCTAAAAATCTCTCAAGCATGGTTCTTTTTGGAAGTAAAACAGACAGGCCAGGAGCGGTGGCTCACGCCTATAATCCCAGCACTTTGGGAAGCTGAGGTGGATGGATTACTCAAGGTTGGGAGTTCAAGACCAGCCTGGCCAATATGGTGAAACCCTGTCTTTCCTAAAAATACAAAAATTAACCTGGCATGGTGGTGCGTGCCCATAATCCCAGCTACTAGGGAGGCTGAGGCAAGATAATCGCTTGAACTCGGGCAGTGGAGGTTGCAGTGAGCCGAGATCACACCACTGCACTCCAGCATGAGTGACAGAGTAAGACTCCATCTCAAAAATAAATAAATAAATAAAAATAAAGATAAATAAAACAGGCAGCCTGCTTGTTCTCATGTAACACATGATGACAGTAAGCAAATGTAAAAATGCACAACATAAATCACAAAAAAATTTAATGAATAAGATATGCAGTAAGAGAGGAAATAGAATTGCTGTCAATGTAAATACTCTAAAAACAGTGATTCTTCAGATCAGGCTAAAATTAATGTCACTACTAAAGTTTTAGACAGCTTTGTGATTTGAGCTAAGAAATACTTAACTGAGCACCTACTCTGTGCCAGATACTGTGCTATACCATGGGTCTATAGTGATGAACAAGGAGATAGAGGCTGTCTTCAACCTAAGGACCGTACACTCTAGTGGGAAAGATTAAAAAGCAAACGACAATGCAAATGCAGGACCCAAATTGCAAGCATATATGACACCTAACAGGTGTCACTTTGGGGGCTATCTACTAATAGCTACAGAGAGTATAAGCTATTTTTGAAGAATAGATGATCAGAGATCATCTTGAAGACAGCATTTGAGTTGGACCTTAAAGGAAGCTTAAAACTTCAACAAAGATGTGGAGGGGAAGTTCTTCTCGAATGAGGCACAGCAGTGGTGGATACCTCTGCTTAGCTGGGCTTCAGGGTCTGTGTATGAGAGAAGTGAGATGTCAGCTGGTGTTACACTGAGCAGTTTGGACTTCATGGAGAAATACTGAGCCATCAGTATTTTTGAGCAGGAAAGTGACATGATCAAAGAGGTCATTTAGGATTTCTAATCTGGTAGAGTTGGGCAGAAGGATTGTCAGGAAAGGTATAGAGGCTGGAGATCAAACAAAAGCGTGAAGTCAGAGGCTCAGTGGGAATGATCCAGTCCAAATAGGATATAATCCATTGAAACAGAAATGAAAGAAATTGTCAGTAGTCAGGTTTTATGGTTTAGAAACTAAAATGTTAATAAAAAAGTATTTGATTACCAGCTCGACAACGTCTAGGTAGCTTTGCTATATTCTCAGGCTACAACCTGCTTACTCTAATCAACTCAGTAAAAGTAACTGCATCGCTAATATTTTTATTGTTCAACTAGATCCTCTGTGACAGCATCTAAGGGCAGCATAAACCAAAACCTAAAAATACGCACATACCATTTAGTCTGATTTATGTACGTTTGTGTGTGTGTGTATGAGTGTGTGTGTGTGTATCCAATAATTTCTGGGTGAGGAGCTTAGGTAGAATAAATCAGTTTGAAAATGGCAATGTTAGCCTCACCAAGGTTGGTTTTTTAAGAGGATTATGAACCATTACTTGGGAGGTTATTCTACTTTTTTCCCTGAAGTACAACTTCTTATTCTTGAGGAAAAATATTAAACATTCTGATAATGAATTATGTGACAGATGAGACTTAGAGCAAGCTGTTCTGCAATTCCTGCCACGAGAGAGTGCTGTTACCTGTGAACAGTCTGACAGACTACAGGAAGAATTTGGCTTAAGTCTCCCAAAGAAAGAAAGAGAAATTGGAAAATGAAGTTTGAGATACTGGCTCTAACTTACAATAACAGTGAGTGTTCAAAATGGAAAAGAAAATTTGGAATTTTGAGAGGTGTGAAAGGGAGAGTTTAAGCATATGATACAGGCTACTTCAATAAATATCATTCCTTATTCATTGATGCTGTTGTCCCCCTCTTTTCTCTACAAAGAGTTACAAACAAGAGAAAAGTCAAAGAATTGACAACCAGGGCTTAGCCATTTGGTCATATTCTATTCTGTGAGCATATGCTCCATATAATATTTATGAAGGATAATATTTGTAATTGGTAGGAAAGTGATCTAGGGTGCTGCTGTGAATCAGAAAGTGCATGTAATTAGGGATCTATTTACCTGAGCAATTATCATTTTACAAGTAGAGGTCCTGTCTGTAATCTGAGGTCGTTAAATCTTAAATACAATGCTGCTAAAGAAGTCTTCAGAGCTTTCCCTCTCAAAGAGGCTGTCTTGAATCTTGCAATTTAAATATGGCTTCCTCTCATTGTGCTCTTTCTTTTTCTTTTTTGTGTGTCAGATGTACTCTCTTTTTTAGAAAAGAATTATCTATTACTCATACCATTTGCTTAACTCTCTCTTTTCCTGTTAATTGATAAGTTTCATGAGGGTCTATACCTAGTCATCTAGCTCTGACTTCCTCTTTGAGCTTCATATTTTTTTTTTTTTGAGACAGAGTCTCGCTCTTGTTGCCCAGACTGGAGTGCAGTGGCGCGATCTCGGCTCATTGCAACTTCAGCCTCCCGGGTTCAAGTGATTTTCCTGCCTCAGCCTTCTGAGTAGCTGGGATTACAAGCACGTGCCACCACGCCCGGCTAATTTTGTATTTTTAGTAGAGATGGGGTTTCTCCATGTTGGTCAGGCTGGTCTTGAACTCCTGACCTCAGGTGATCTGCCTGCCTTGGCCTCCCAAAGTGCTGAGATTACAGGCATGAGCCACTGTGCCCGGCCTGAGCTTCATATTTCTACATCCAGCCGTCAACTCAACTTTTCCACTTGGATATTTAAAAATCACCTCAAATTTATCATGGCCAAAACAACTCCTCACCCCAAGCAAACCTGCTTCTCCTGCAGTCTTCTCCATCACCAGATTTCTCAGCTGAAAACCCAGGAGCCATCGCTGACTCTGCTCTGTTCTTCACACACTATGGCCAATCCATCAAGAAGTCCTGTCACTCCAACTCAAATATGTGCTGAGTCTACCTGCTTCCCATCATTTCCACTGCTACAATCCTAGTGCAACCACCATTTTATCGCTGCCATTGCCTTTCCACTTGCCTCCTTGGCAGAGGGATACTTTGAAAGGGGATCAGGTCAAACCATTTCCCTGCTTGAAAAACTCCAGTGGCTTTCTATTACAGAGTAAATTCTAAGCCGCTTACTCAGTCTGCCAAGACCCTGTGGTATCTTAAAGTATCTGTCACTTTCTCCTTTACTGACTTCAATGGGTCGGTTGTAATAGCCTTATTTTAGATTCTTAGAGAAGCACAGAGCCTTTGCAAGCCTCTTCGTAGAACTCTTTCTCCAGATCTAGTCTTATTTGCCATATAGTATCTCCAGTTCTAGAAAGAGTGGCTAGAATATGGGGGACACCAGGCCGGGTGTGGTGGGTAATGCCTGTAATCCCAGCACTTTGGGAGGCCGAAGTGGGCCGATCACCTGAGGTTGGGAGTTCAAGAACATCCTGACCAACATGGAGAAACCCTGTCTCTACTAAAAATACAAAATTAGCTGGGCATGGCAGTGCATGCCTGTAATCCCAGCTACTTGGGAGGCTGAGGCAGGAGAATCACTTGAACCCGGGAAGTGGAGGTTGTGATGAGCCAAGATCGCACCATTGCACTCCAGCCTGGGCAACAGAGCAAGACTCCATCTCAAAAAAAAAAAAAAGGGTGGTGGTGGGTGACACCAGTACTTATAGGCTATAGGCTAGAGGAATGAGTAAAGTTAGAATTGTGGAAGTAAAATATTATAGTCAAAGTATTATCAAATCCAGGGCAAATACAGATCACCTAGAAAATGGAGAAAAATGGAAGGAGAGGTAGAAAACAAGGTCAGATGTATATATATATATATATATATGAGAAGGTTTATATAGAAGATATGTTTTAATATGACAGGAATCCATTGTATTCTAGAGATTGCATTATCATAAGAAATAATATACTAACAATTTTCATAATTCTTTAAAGATAATACTAAAACATTCCTTAAGACAAGAAGAGGTCATATTTAAAAGCACATTCTAAGTCCATTTGTGCCTTGATTTTTGCATAGATGACTCATGATAACAAGTATTTTGCATATAAATTTGAATGTGGGAAAAGTACAGGAGCATTGCAAATGAGAAATGTAACTATTCAGCTAATGTTTGAATGTGTGCTGTGGGAAATGGTGAGAGCATACAAGACCACTTTCCAAATCAAGTCCCAAGTCAAATACCTTTATAAATGAAATTAAACATATACAAAATACTAGTTTCAATGTTGGACAACAAAATAATATAATTAATCTTTCACCTTAGGCCATCTCTTTGTCAATGACACAATTTTCTACTCTTTCACAAAGGGCTGACAATTGACTTCCCCCATGGTTGAAGAAAGCCAGTTCCCAAATGAGCAAGCCTATTTATTGTAGAATGTAATTCAACTTTCTTACTTGCCCATTAAAAAACATATGCAGAAAACTTTATAAAGAAACCTTTTAGCTTTTCTTCCCTAAGGATTGCTATTAAAAAGCACACCAAAGCAAGGAAGATTTGAGCTATTTTAAAATATGTAACCCATAGTAATGAATTAATTACCATATAATACTTAAAGCTTTGATTATTCGTACATGAGAGCTTCCATTATTAATGATTGCTTATGAAATTAATCTTTCTAACTTTCATTATGATTCAAATTAACTTGATTAGTTGGTCTCATGATTCACGTTTCTATCAACCTCTACTTTTAATTTCTGAAGCATGAAATGACATAAAATGTCTTTGGAGGGAAAGCACTTAAAATTAAGATTTTTACTTTGATGTAGTAAGTAAATGAATTGAATTAGATGAATAGCAATTGAACTTTGTTTTCATTCACACACTGTCCTCTGGTGTTTAGATGTCTACACTGCATGTTAAAATGAGAACCTAAGATCAA
Source organism: Cacajao melanocephalus (assembly GCA_963573385.1). NCBI lineage: Eukaryota > Metazoa > Chordata > Mammalia > Primates > Pitheciidae > Cacajao > Cacajao melanocephalus. Next base: position 10,826 of record CAUYLG010054411.1, read on the forward strand.
ATGCAAAAAGTTTTTAGCTTCTTGTACTTGGGAAGATCTGTTTATCTTTATGTTTGGCCTAATAATTATCTACCTTATCAAGATTGTGAGTAAATGGATAAAAAATTCAAATGACTTGATGAAAACTCAGTGCTTTCTAATAACACAAACTGCAGGTTTATAGAACACGTATTTATGCTGAGGGGATGCAGACGATCTTTTTTAAAGTGCACTTGGAGATTTCTTTTAAAGTGAAATCATTCAGTACTAAAGAGTGTGCTGTATTTCCCCCCTACATTGTCTTACTTAAGACTCTTCACTAGAGATTTTGACAAAGGAGAATTTAGTGATGGTCTAGTGCAGCCATCAGGAGCAATTAGGCCCTGAATCAGGGCTTTGAGCTCGTTTTGGAATTTTGTAATCCTAGCAAATATTCACAATTGCTTTAATGTGATCTTTTTTTTTTCCCAACAGCTTCTGTCTCTTGATTTAAACTGAAACCTGGGTTAAAATTTTCTAGACACTAGTACCAAAATCTGTATTAGGGAAAAAAAAAAAAAGAAAAAATTTCTAAATGTTTTTTGTTTCAATTTAGTTTACAATTTATATATATATATGTGTGTGTGTGTGTACATATATATATGTGTGTGTATATATATATATGTACACACACACATATACATACACATATATATATACACACACACATATACATACACATATATATGTGTGTGTGTACATATATATATGTACATATATATATGTACACACACACACACATATACCTTACATGTCTCATTTTAAATCTTTTGGATTGGCTGGAGGCCAATTTCATTGTTTTTATTATTAAAAACAATTTCATTGTTTTTATTATTGTTTTTTAATTAATATATAATTATTGTTTTTAAATTAATATATAATTAATATATATATGTACACACATATATATGTACATACACATATATATATGTACACACACATATACCTTACATGTCTCATTTTAAATCTTTTGGATTGGCTGGAGGCTAGACTTATGGATTTCATTGTTTTTATTATTGTTTTTTAATTTGTTGAGCATCGTTTGCCCCATTGTCTTCTAAGTGATGACTGTAATCATGCTCCCTTTTCTTTTTTTTTTTTTTGAGACAGAGTCTTAGTCTGTTGCCCAGGCTGGAGTACAGTGGCATGATCTCTGCTCACTGCAACCTCCACCTCCTGGGTTCAAGCAATTATCCTGCTTCAGCCTACCAAGTAGCTGGGATTACAGGTACTTGCCACCACACCCAGCTAATTTTTTTTTTGTATTTTTAATAGAGACGGGGTTTCACCATGTTGGTCAGCCTGGTCTCGAACTCCTAACCTTGTGATCCACCCATCTCCCAAAGTGCTGGGATTACAGGCGTGAGCCACCATGCCTGGCCCATGCTACCTTTTCAAATGTCATGAATCTAATTTTATTTGTTTAGTAGCATTGACTGAGGAAGCCCAGTGAGGTCCATGAGCAGGGTCTGGAAAATGATAAATGTTAGCTTCAGGGAATTTATCATTTTATGACAATATGTTCACTAAGGGAAAGTCATTCCAAGTAATTAGCATGATGCCATCAGGGAAAAGCTACTTTTTGAGAGCAATGACTTTTTATTTGCAGGTACATGTGTTTCTCTGAAGCTGAAAGAACACTTTCAGACATAATGGGAACATTCCCTCATGGAGAGTGAGGGTGGCCTAAATGACCTTATAAGTGATTGTTGACATGAAGAGTCTGTGACCCAGAATATCCTTTTGTAAATTTCCCACCGCAGGGCAGTAATGTACGACACCCAGCAAGACCTGAACACGTGATCTCCAAAACATGGGAAATTTACTCTTGGAGTGATTTGTACCCAGGAAGATTAGGACTAGCAATCATTTGATGCTGGTTCTTGGAGGAACTTAAAGGATTTAAACATTGAAAAAGGAATGCATCATACAGTTCACTGCCTCGATACATTATAGCCCTGCAAATTACATTGGGGTATTCTGTGTTTGAGGCTCCTGAGTGCAGAGGGCATGCCTGGCTTTGCTCACTGTCAAATTCCCTGCACTTAGCAAAATGTCTGGCATGTAATACACATTCAATAAATATTTGTTGGAAGAATGGTTAGTGAAATTTGGCATGGTTAACTAAAAATATTCAAATTATAATATTTTAAACTTTCCACTATTGATTATCTATCTATCTATCTATCTATCTATCTATCTATCTATCTATCTATCCATGTTGGGATTCACTCAGGGTGGCTGGCAAAATATTAAGGGAAATATTAGGAAAGTTATAAGATTATAGTCTCAAACCTTTTGGAAGGCTGAAAGGTTTTTATTAACTTATGGAACTAGCTGAAGGCAGCCAGATCTTACGTTAGAACATTAAATCATTGGGTGAAGATTAAGGATAATAAAAGCTTCCCCAGTTAAGTCTGTTTACCCCACATCCCTTTGTCTCTACTCTAACTGTTTACTCATGTAAACTTCTCACACACAGAATGCAGTGTAAGAGTCAGGCTAGGGGCTGGACAGCTGCTTTCAGAGGGCGATTGCAGCTAACTGACCCCCTAGCCTGACTCTTAACACTGCATTCTGTGTGTGAGAGTGTATTTCATTCATCCGTGGCTGAATCAGGGTCTGCAGGACAGACCTCTGCAGGTGGTGATCAACATCTCAGGGGGTGACTCCGATGTGACTAACCCCACAGCTGGTGCCCTATGTAAGGAGATCAATGATATGTATCTGTCTGTCTGTCTGTCTATCTATCTATCTATCCATCCATCTTTTTTGTCTGCCCATCTATCCATCTTTATATCTAGAAAAAAAGACTACTCTGAAATTTGTGAGAACTAATATGAATGATTTCATTTTTTATAAATCAAGAACTTACACCGCTGGGTGCCATGGCTCATGTCTGTAATTCCAGCACTTTGGGAAGCTGAGGCAGGCAGATAGCTTGAGCTCAGGAGTTTGAGACCAGCCTGGCCAACAGGGTGAAACCCTGACTCTACTAAAAATACAAAAATTAGCTGGGCATGATATCCTAAGCCTGTAATCCCAGCTACTCAGGAGGCTGAGGCAGGAGAATCGTTTGAACCTGGGAGGCAGCAGTTGCAGTGAGCTGAGATCGCTCTGCTGCACTCCAGCCTGGGTGACAGCGTGAGACTCCATCACAAACAAACAAACAAACAAACAAACACCTACTAAAGTATTTAGCTAAAGACTCAACAAAGAAGTTTAAAAAGGATGCCTGCTGCCTGACTGGCATGAATGAAGTCACTGTGGCTTGAGGTCTGACCCTCAGCTTGACAGATTCAGAGTTTGGATTTTGTGGCTCAACTGCTGTTGTTACCACTACCTCAAAGATTTGCTATTACTACCAATAATAGTTTTTGTTTGTTTGTTTGTTTTTATTTTTTAGACAGGGTCTCACTCTGTCACCCAGGCTAGAGGGCAGTGGTGTGATTGTAGCTCACTGTAACCTTGAATTCCTGGGCTCAAGTGATCCTCCTGCCTCAGTCACCTGAATATCTAGGACTACAGGTACATACTACCATGCCTGACTAATTTTTTAAAAAGTATTTGTAGAGATGGGGTCTCAATATGGTTACCCAGGCTGGTCATGATCTCCTGGCCTCAAGTAATCCTCCTGCCTTGGCCTTCCACTTTTCTGGGACTACAGATGTAAGCCACAATGCCCACCTAATGGGTACTATTTATTAGAGGTTTAGTCATCTGCCAGGCTCAGTGTCTTAAATCTATTACTTTATTGCATCATCACAACACCTTCCTGTGATCAATTATATCACTGCTTTCATTTTTTTTTTTAGACAGAATATTGCTCTGTCTCCCAGGCTGGAGTGCAGTGGCATGATCTCGGCTCACTGCACCTCCACCTCCCGGGTTCAAGCAATTCCCTGCCTCAGCCTCCCCAGTAGCTGGGATTATAGGCGCCTGCCACCATGCCCCGCTAGTATTTTTAATAGAGACAGGGTTTCACTATCCTGGCCAGGCTGGCCTTGAACTCCTGACCTCGTGATCTACCCGCCTTGGCCTCCTAAAGTGCTGGGATTACAGGCATGAGCCACCGCACCCAGCCTGCTTTCATTTTTATAGATGAAGAAACTGAAGTTCAGAATGGTTAAGTAATTTGCTCTAAGTTACTCAGCTATACTGAAATAAAAACAAGAATATCAATCCTTTTTTTTTTTTTTTGAGATGGAATCTGGCTCTGTCGCCCAGGCTAGAGTGCAGTGGCGCTTTCTCAGCTCACTGCAACCTCCACCTCCCGGGTTCAAGCAATTCTCCTGCCTCAGCCTCTCAAATAGCTGGGATTACAGGTACCTGCCACTACCCCCAGCTAATTTTTGTATTTTTAGTAGAGACAGGGTTTCACTGTGTTGGCCAGGCTGGTCTTGAACTCCTGACCACATGATCCACCCAGCTCAGCCTCCCAAAGTGCTGGGATTACAAGCATGAGCCACCTCATCTGGCCAAGAATGCCAATCTTATAATAAAAAGAATAGAACTTCGATTTACAATAAAGACGTTTTAAGAAATACTTTCCATATAGTAAGAGAAAAAGAAATACCAATTCAAGGTTACAAAAACTGTAGTTTAGCTTAAATATACAATCTTCTCAGTGTGTCTCTATGACTGCAAACCTAGAAATCTACTTCGTGAATGTGAAGCCCCAGTTCAGTGACTTCCTCTGCCTCTCGATAAGTTGAGTAACTGTTCGGGAAAAGACAGCCCTGAATCTTCCTTTGCTACTGGAAGGCCACTGACTGCTTCCCTGCCATGATTGTAACTTCTCAGTCCTTTACGCGGGCCAGACTGGGTATGGACCCCCATCTTTGATTAGCTTTAGCAACTCTGTGGAGAGCAACATGAGTTGGATGATGTGGCTTGCTGGGTATTGTGTGTGTGCTTGAGCTTAGAGCCATCAGTATGAATGTGGCGTGGGTTCAGTCTGGGGCTGCCTCTTTGTTCGACTTTCTTTAACCCTTACCACTCAGGAGCACGCTCAGCACTCTAACCCTAGGCTTATTGTATTAGGAACTCCCTTGGTTTGGGTTCAAGTATCTTTATTTAAAACCTTCCCCAAGAGAACATTCTTTTTTTTTTTTTTATTTGAGACAGAGTCTTGCTCTGTCACCCAGGCTAGAGTGCCATGGTGCTATCTCAGCTCACTGCCACCTCTGTCTCCCTGGTTCAAGTGATTCTCCAGCCTCAGCCTCCCAAGAAGCTGGGATGACAGGCATGTGCCACCATGCCCTGCTAATTTTTGTATTTTTTAGTAGAGACAGGGTTTCACCATGTTGGCCAGGCTGGTCTCGAACTCCTGACTTCAGGTGATCCACCCATCTTGGCCTCCCAAAGTGCTAGGATTACAGGTGTAAGCCATCACGCCCAGCCAAGAGACTATTATTCTAAGTGAAGTGACTCAGGAATGGAAAGCAAATATCATATGTTCTCACTGATATATGAGAGCTAAACTGGGAGGCAAAGGCATAAGAAGGATACTATGGACTTTGGGGACTTGGGGCAAGGGTGGGAGGGGAGCTATAAAAGACAACAAATGGGGTACAGTGTATACTGCGCAGGTGATGGGTGCACCAAAATCTCATAAATCACCACTAAAGAACTTACTCATGTAACCAAATAGCACCTGTACCCCAATATTTATTATTATTTAAAAATAAATAAAAACTCCCCCAAGGATTTAGAGCAGCTGGGCTGTGGAAACACAAGTTAAAGACCCTGAAGTCCAGACCTGAAAGAGTGAAGTCAAGGGAGAGAATGGGGAGAGAGCAAAGGTGTCCCCTGCAACGCCACCACCCCTGCCTAAGACACACCCAGTTTCCTAACAGACACCTTCCTCTTTCTGTGATGACTGGCACCAGGAGGCTCCCTCCCTCTAGGGAGACCAGCCTAACCAACACCTAAAGTCATCTTTACTTACACCACCAGTCATATAAACACTTCTTCAGGAGAAAATCATACAGTGACGATCATCATGACAGTCACCGAGCACTATGTGGCTGGCATAGTCTAAGTACTTACAGATATGATCTCAATTAATAGACTATCTATCTATATTGATATATATGATTGTGTGTGTGTGTGTGTGTATATATATTAGATTGTTATACAAACATACAATGATTATATAGCTATAATAACTTATATGAGGTCAGGGTAGGGTTTTGGGTAGGGAGAGAAGGTTTTTTGAGATAATAAAAAATGAAAAGTAATACTATTTCCTTGTTTCCTTTTGATGTGCCTCCCACTACATGTTGAGAATAGTGAGCTCAGAGAACACGTCTGTCTTCCTCACTGCTCTACACTGCGTGCATATTGCAGTGCATGGCACTCTGGACGCCCAAAAATATTTATCAAATGCATGAATAACGGAACTGAAATGCTGATGAAATGTGTACTTTTACACGGATAACAAGTGTATTTTCTGTGAGAAAACCTAAATGGGAAGCCAGATTACATTCAGATTCAGAGCAAAGAAGGTTACTTGGAAGATGCTGTTGACCAATGGCACCACGCAGTGATGGTATCCATCTCCTTCACTATTTCTGCTAAGAGGAATTGTGACCAGAGCACCCTCTTTTCTGAAATAAATGTGTTTTCATTTTGTTTTTAAATAACAGCTTTATTTACATACTGTACAATCTACCCCTTTAAATTGTACAATTCAGTGATTTTTAGTATATTCACAAAGTAATGCACCACTCTCTAATTCCAGAATGTTTTCATTACTCCAAAAAGTACCCCTTAGCAGTCACTTCTTATTTGCCCTTCCCCTCAGCCCCTGGCAACTACTAATCTACTTATTGTCTCCATAGATTTGTCTATTTTGAATATTTCATGTAAACAAAATTATATAAGTATATATTCTTTTTTGTCTGGCTTCTTTTTGAGCTAAGCGTAATGTGTCCCAGATTCATTCATGTTGCAGCATGAATCAGCACTCCATTTCTTTCTATTCCCATGTAGTATTCCACCATATTGACATACTACATTTTGTTTATCCACTCTTGAGTTGATGGACATTTGAGTTGTTTCCACTTTTCAGCTACCATGAATAGTGCTGTGATTCTCCTGCCTCAGCCTCCTGAGTAGCTGGGACTACAGGTGCTCACCACCATGCCAGCTAGTTTTTCGTATTTTAGTAGAGACAGGGTTTCACCATGTTGGCCAGGATGGTCTCAATCTCCTGACCTCGTGATCCACCCACCTCAGCCTCCCAAAGTGCTGGGATTGCAGGTGTGATTCACTGCGCCCAGCCCATTTTCTAATTCCTATGCTTGACTGATTTACACACACAATGGCATGCTGGTTTTCCTTGGGTCTAACCATCAATGACAAAAATAATTAATAATTTTTTTTTCAATTAGCATTAAAATAAGTTTCTTAAATTGATGACAAGGCTTCTGCCATTATTATTTTATGTTGTGGTATCCATATTTGTGTTCTCATTAAAAAACTCGTGTTGTCTTCTCTTATATAAGCAGATATGAATACATTCAAAGCAGGAGCGTGTGACATGATACATGGTTCAGAACACAGGAACTGAAAAACACAGTTTTGATGGACTGTTGCTATATCTGGTTATAGACAGCTGATTCACAATTAATTGGGCCGTAGAGCAAAGTGAGATTATATCTAGAAAAATTTTCAACCCTTGTTTTAATTCATCACTTAATTTTTAAAATTTCAGCTTGTGTGTGGATTTGCCATAAACCTAGTGATGCAAAAGCTTCATTTGCCAGAGCCCTTTCCAGCCCCTGTATTAAATTTTGCTTTTGTAATTTCATATTCTTTTTCTTAAAAGGAATCTTAAAAAATGTATAGGTTTTAAGTTTCACCCTTGCCTGAGTTACTTAGCTGTGTCTCCTTTCTTTATATAGGCTATTTTTAAAACTGCACACACAAGTGATTAAAAGCAGATGATTCGTAAAATGAGGTATTTCTTCAAGTTCTGTAAAGGGATAGCAAGAAAGAAAACCCTAGATTTCTGTATCATCTATCTTAAAAAAAATCTCTAGTTACCTGTTTTTTCTTACCCTTTTTGCTTCAAACCACAGTGTTTCACTGAGTGGGCAGCTGAGGTTTCATGTGTTTAGTGGCTGGAAATGTGGTTCATGTTCTTAATTTGGTAGGGCTTGTGGAGAAGTATGTTAGTCTATTCTTGTGCTGCTATAAAGAAATAGCCGAGACTGGGTAATTTATAAAGAAAAGAGGTTTAATTAGCTCATGGTCCTGCAGGCTTTACAGAAAGCATTGTGTTGGCATCTGCTTAGCTGCTAGGGAGGCCTCAGGAAGCTTACAATGATGGCAGAAGGTGGAGGAGTAGGCTTGTCACATGGCCAGAGCAGGACCAAGACAGTGAGAGTTGGGGGAGGAGGTGCCCCACACTTTTAAATTACCAGATAACATGAGAACTCATTCACTATCATGAAGACAGCACCAAACCATGAGGGATTCACTCATGGTGAATTCCCACCAGGCCCCACATCCAGCACTGGGGATTATAACTCAACATGATATTTGGGCTTCAGATATCTAAACTATATCAAGAAGCCAGTTCTACTTTACTTGGTGGTTCTCCAGACCATGCTGTGTAGGAAGCTCTGTTAGGAAGATGAATTTGGCTTACCCAAATGCCACATTCTGCCTGGGCTGTAGCTTCCTCATGTGTAAAATAGGCATAAATTGCTTTCCTACTTCAGAGATGTCAGGTGAAATGCAACAGCATAGGTGCTCTTAGGAGAACAAGATGATTTAGAAATTAAAGAACTTCTGTGTAAGCTCTGTGAGTGTCGGACTATGGCTTTGATTTCTTTCATTGCCCTCATGTATTAGTTAAGGCACTGCTAGCTGTTTCAATAGTAACCCCTGCAATCTCAGTGACATAATACAAATGAAGTCTGTTTCTTGCTTTTAGAAAGTCCACCCGTGGGAGGATGGCAGATAAAAAGGGAAATCAATGAGGGTGCTTGGCTGATGGAGGCTCTGCCATCTTCAGCGGATGGCTTCCAATATGACCATGAGTGGGCATCAGTGTCAGGTGTCAAGTAGAAAGCGAGAGCATAGAGGATTGCAGGGAGGATATATTACAGAGAGGATTGCAGGGAGGATATATTGCAGAGAGGATTGCAGGGAGGATATATTGCAGAGAGGATTGCAGGGAGGATATATTGCAGAGAGGATTGCAGGGAGGATATATTGCAGAGAGGATTGCAGGGAGGATATATTGCACAGAGGATTGCAGGGAGGATATATTGCACAGAGGATTGCAGGGAGGATATATTGCACAGAGGACTGCAGGGAGGATATATTGCAGAGAGGACTGCAGGGAGGATATATTGCAGAGAGGACTGCAGGGAGGATATATTGCAGAGAGGACTGCAGGGAGGATATATTGCAGAGAGGATTGCAGGGAGGATATATTGCACAGAAGATTGCATAGAGGCCTGGAAAGAGGGTGCACCCTTCCTCTCACATTCCACTGGGAGGAACCCAGTCAGTTGGCTTCAACCTACTGCAAGGAAAGCTGGGAAATGATGGCCTTGCTGGTTAGCTGCTGCTCAGGGACATCTTTACAACATGGAAGGGCAGAATATGGGTGGTAGCTGGACTTCTCTGCTGCTCTAGAATACAGAACCTAATGAGAGACAGAGAGAGAGAGAGAGAAGGGAGGGAGTGAGAGAGAGAGAAGAGGGGGATGGATGATCCAAGCAGAATTGATGTGGCATGTGACCAGAGAGGAACAAGGACAAAAACAGTGTCCAGGACATCAGTTCGTGAGATGAATGGAAACACAATAAGGATGCAGGTAAAAATAGAAGCAATTAATGTGAGAAATGTCCTTTGATCCTTCTGTGCAACAGCAAAGCAGCATGCTTCAAACCTCCCTCCGTGTATGTCTTGCCTACATTTTTCTCCTCGGACTCAACCTTCCATTCGTTTTCTGTGCTTCACTCTGCCAGAGAGACCATGAAAGCCTTTCAGAAGCAGTTTTCAGTCCTGACTTTGAGTAAGAATGCTACACAATACGAAACTTCAACATTCAACTTATTCCAGTTTCCCCTTAGTGATGTTACTCTGAGGAACTTTATAGATAGGGAAAAAAAGAAATTACAAGTATTACATACTTCTTCTTTTTTCGAGATGGAGTTTCGCTGTTGTTGCTCAGGCTGGGGTACAATAGTGCGATCTCAGCTCACTGCAACCTCTGCCTCCCAGGTTCAAGCAATTCTCCTGCCTCAGCCTCTCAAGTAGCTGGGATTACAGGCATGTGCCACCATGCCCAGCTGATTTTTGTATTTTTAGTAGAGACAGGGTTTCACTATGTTGATCAGGCTGGTCTCGAACTCTTGACCTCAAGTGATCCGCACACCTTGGCCTTCTAAAGTGCTAGAATTACAGGCGTGAGCCACCGCACCTGGCCCAAGTATCACATACTTTTTTTTTTTTAAATCAGCTTGTCATCCATTAGCTATATATATATTAAAATGCTAATTAAATTGCTGATATATCATTTTTTTTGGTTCAGTGTTATTCTGTCAGTGACCCAAGAGTCTCAGAAATAAAGTGAATTTCTAAAGAGAGAGTCCTCACACCCAGAATGAAGGCGGAAGGCTACTTCTGAAAATAAAATTGTGCAGACGTAGTTGCAAGTGAGTCAGCCTCAGTGAGAAACAAAGTGTTTGAACAATAGACTTAATTAACTTGTGTTTATGTTTTCTATCACGGCAGGTGTAAGTCTCAGGGCACCTGCGGCTACACCTGAGCTAGAGCTAGAGTTGCTTCTAGAAGAGAGTGAAAAATGAGTGAAGCGTTAAATAAGACCATGATGGTACAGTAGCTCTCCCCTGCTGCCTGCAGGTAAGGCTCCAAAGGGAAGAGAAATATAGGACTGAGTTCCCGGAGCTTTGTCTACTGTATTTCTTTTAACTTGAAAAGAGCATTTAGCACTAACAGAAGTGCAGTTTGGGTTGGCTTATAACGAGGACTATCTCTATTAGGGGATGCATGCTGCTTCTAAATAAAAAAAAAAAAAAAGGAGTGTCAGGAAGGTGAGTCTAACTGGTAGGAACAGGGGTCCAAACGAAATCAATCGCTTTCTCACATCTAACTTGATGGAGAGAAATCCCTTGCTTGTACAATGATGCATATTTGGGGAAATGTTTGAAGTGCTTTATCTCAGGTTTGGTTCTCTGTAAAACGAATTAAATGCTTCTCTTTCTGGAAATTTTTCTGTCCTAAGTTGGGCTTGCCTTCATTAAATGCTCTTTTTCTTAGACATTTTTTTTAGTGTTTATTATAATGTATATTAAATACGGCAATAAAATGCCTGGAGATAAACAGTACAGAGCATAAACATAACTCTTGTCTAGTTGTGTGTTCAAGCTTGGCTTCATCCACTAATGATTGGGTTCTGAAACTCACTTGGGTTTTCTACATATTTAAAAAACTCAATCTACTTGTTATTAATCTTACTGATGAGGCCAACTGCACTCAGTGTCAATGATGCAGTACTCACTTGGTAGAGAAACAGCTTCCTTCTTGATTTCTTATATTCAGTCCAAAAGTTTGCTGCCAATTTATAACATAGTTTTAGAGAGAAACATATAATTGATAGGTAGAACTCTTTGAAGATTCAGCTGAATCCAAGGTGAAGAGAATAATTGAACATATTGTAGCTGTCTTACTTTTATTTAAGACTGATTAAAATGCTGATATAGAATGTGTGTATTTTTGGACATGATTTATTCATTTCTTAAATATCGCATCAACAATTATGGAGCACTTTCTCTATGATCAGCAGTGTGCTGGGAACTGGCAATACAAGGAGAATAAGACAGCCACAAGGTGGGAGTAGAAAGAGATCTGATCTGGTAAGATGATCAGTTCTATCATTTCTGGAATATTTCCATTAAACGTGACCTTGGGAAGAGATTTCATGAAGTTCTCTTACATGGTCGCAGGTAACTGTCAGCCTTTATACTTGGAGCCTTTTAGCTATTAGAGCATATATGACACATGTACAAACTCATTCAGTAGAATTCCCCAAACTGCTATTGAACCACCTTTGTGCTGGAAGCAGTGATACGACGTGGAAGAACACATGGTCTTCTTCAGGAGTTGCTTGAGGCAGAGAGTCATGCAAACAATAAGTTACATAGAAATAGCTTACGCATCAAGCATGAAGGAAGCATAGGTGAAGTCAGGTAATCAGTGCTGCCTGGAGAGAGCTCTTGAGATGAGGGGCCATTTGAAGTGAGCCTTAAACGTTGAGTGTGAGCAAAGAAGAGAGAAATGGGCAAGCTGGGTGGAGGGAACAGCAAACAGGAAAAGACTTGAGGCAAGAAAAGTCTTGGATTGTTTAGAAAACAGTGGGAGATTCTGTGTGGCCAAATCAATGAATTCATGGCAATGAATGGTTAAGCATGAGGGCAGAGAAGCCAGCTGGAACCAGTGTGGGCGTGCCACTTTAAGGAATATTCCAGAGGCTTTTAAGCAGGGAAATGAAGTTCTTATGTGTGGAAGGAAAAGTATGGTGGTAAGGGGGCTATACATTGTGGAGGGGAGAGACTGAGGATAGCAAAGTTTTCTAGCCCTCTATGAAAGAGGTGCTGGGAGCCTAGACTGGGGAATTGGAATGAAAAACCAAGTTGCTGCAGATGAGGAACTGGACTGGGCTTGATGCAAATAAACCTTTAAACCAGTTTAGTTGAAAGGGTAAAGTTCTGGGGGTTTACAAAGGCATCAATAACAAGGAAACAAAGTACTAGAGGAGGCTCAGGTTTGTTAGGAACTAGTTCGTTTGAGGTGGGGGAGTAGATTTAATGAAAGTGTCTTGGCTAAAGTATTGGAGTGTAAGGACAAGCCACAGATGTAACACAGTGACAATTGAGAACTTTGCTCAAAATAAATTATCCCACTGACGTTGTTTTCACTGTCAAATACAGAGGTGAACTTCTGTCAAAAAGGCCTGGCAGCCCTGCTTTGGTGGGGCAGCTAGTGTGACATTATGAAAAGTGAGTATTCATTACTTCCCAGTTTGAATCCGCTTATGCATTGCACAACTCAACCAGGCTAAGGGGTCCAAGGTCTGTGTTCTCTGCCAATTCCACTACCAAAAACAGTATCTTGAGAAAGCAGACTTTCAACTTTCCTTCAATAAAACCATTGTCTTTTTTTTTTATCAGCATTTTATCAGCTTTCACGTCTGTTCTCTCCCTTACTCAAAATGAGCATGTAGTCTACTACCTCCTTTGTCTAAAGGATAGGCTTAGTTAGAAGTTATAAGGACTGCTAAGTTTTGAAGCATTTACTAAGAGAAAACACTTAGAACTATCTTGTTTTTGTTTTCATTATAATGAATATTGGATTCTGTCAATTCTACTCACTTGTTAGGTTTGCCATTAGGAGAAACTGAAGCCACACACTCATCTTGGCATATTGTTAGGGCCCTTTTGACAATACATGACAGTAATCCAACTCCAAATAGTTTAAGTCTTCTTTTAAAAAAGGGAATTATTCCTCAAAAAATTTGAAAGTCAAGAAGACTGTTTTAGGTTGGTTTCTTCCAGAAGCAGATACTCAGATGGATTTAGGAGCGCAAAATTTTACTAGGTGGTAACACTAGTGAAAGGGAAAGGGAGGAAGCAGAGTGGGCAGCAGAGGCCATCAGTCTGCACAAAACAGATCCCGCAGTCTCTGCAGCACCCCTGGGGCTCTGGAGGAGCCCTGCATGGGGCGGGAATGGCTAAGGCTGCGATTCCTGAACTGCGCCGCCTGACTCTCCAGGGTGCCGGGGTCCTGTAGGGTGTTTTTAATTTTCCACGGAAACATGGTAATGTATATCAGGCACTGCACAAACTACTGCTGTTTACTCGTTTGGACCTAACTGTTTAAAAAAGGGAACTATAGGCATTTCTTTTGACTTCTGGGATGCCATGAGAAAATGACTGCGTACTAAGAGAGCCATAAACTGAGAAAGCTTGAGGATTTCTGGAGTCGGCCTTGTTTCTTGGGACCCTGGAGAAGAATGTGAACTTGGTTATCAGAGCCCTGCTCAGTCATGGGCTGGGCAGCCTCAGAAGAGTGTGAGCTCAGTCTAAAGGCTGGTGGCCCATGAAGCTGATAGCTGGAGGCTGTCTCTACTAACTACAGGCAAGCACACTCCTCACAGGTAGAAAGCAGGCTCTTTCTCGAAGAAGGATCTGCCTCTTTGTCTGTTACGGGGTGGTCTGACTTGAGGTGTGCTGTATCTAGGGACTCACTCCTCTTGGTTTTATTCTCTCTGAGTGTAGGATGGGCTTTCTGTACCCTTTGAAGAAGATGAGTTTTGGCAGTCTCTCCCCAACTGAAAGATAAGGGCCTTCTCTTTGACTTCAAATTGTGATTGGCCTGGCTTGGGTGGCATGCTGAGTTCTGGGCTAATTGCTGTCTCTGTGGGAAACCATTGTTGGGGCTGGGTGGTTGCTGTATAGGAAACGATTGTTGGGGCTGGTTGCAGGTCACATTTGCCTTCCCACGTATTTCCATGCCAGGATTTTTCCCATCACTCAGATCTCTGCTGCACTATCACTTCTTCAGTATCCCACAGGTAGTTACCATCTGCCATCTTGCTTTATTTTCTTCCTGTTACTCATTGTTAAAAATTATACTATTTACTTATTGCTTTGTGCTTATTGTCCACCTCTTCCAGCAGAATCTAAGTTCCGTGTAGGCAGAGACACTGCCGGTCTTGCTCATGCTGAAGCCCCAGTGCCAAGACAATGCACTCAATAGATACCTGTGGAAAACTGAGTGAGAACCCAATCCAAATCCCCTATGCAGGGGAGCATGGTACCATCTCACTCAGAAGGAGCCAGTCAGGATCATTCCCTACGTGGTCAGGGTGTGTGGGGAGCAATTCCCCCAAGGAAGTGGAGATTTTAGGCAGAAAACAACAATGAACAGCTGGTTGTTCTAGCTTGGAGGCAATCTGGCTTTTCATCCTGCTATGGCTGGATCTCGCCATAGGATGTGGCCCAGCCATTCAGATTAGAATCAGTTCCTTTGATATAAGTAGACACAGTCATCAGTGGAATTATTAGAGAACTGCAATTTGGCAATTCCAAACAATTTTATGGAGACTGAGGAGCTGTTATGCAGTTCTAATATCCGTGATCCCCCAGAGCCTTCCCACTCTTTGACAACTTATTTCCAACTCACAAACATGTTCTGTGGGTCTTAAGATGACTATTAAGTCACTAGGCCCAGACTTACAAATAAGCTTTTATGTGTCAAGCCTTGTATTTTACTTGTGAACTGCTTCTTATCTGAATGATAAAAAGCAATTTCAGTAGCACTTAACAAAATTGGTTTGTGACCAGACAAGAACCCAAGGCTCCACTTGCAGAGTTTGTGCAGTATGACTCTTCTCGCCTCAGCAATTCCAGAAAGTTCTTATCCTAAGTTCAGTCGGGACGGGACCTTCAGTCACCCACTGCTTCTGAGCCTGAAGGTGGGCAGGTTTCCTGCACCTCAAACAAGGTTTGTGGAACCTCCTCATGTAAGTCACTGAAAGAATTATTAGACAATCAAAAGGTGGAGCTCTGCTTGAAAAATGTGCCAGATGTCTGATCTGGCCTGCTTATTCATATGTTTTCATCGATCCTACTTATAGAGCCACATTTATTCATGCTCACATTTGCATACTATTCTCAAGTTCCATTTGCATATTTAAAAATTGTTATTATTTTAAATAGGCATGTTCACTTGATTGCCAGCCTCATCAGAGCAGGTCTCATCCTTTCTTACTTTTGTGAGCTGGGACATAACAGAAAGAGCCCTGCACAGGCATCACATCAACTCTGCCACCAACTCATTGACTGTTGTTAGAAGTCTCATGCCCTCCTCTATCTCTGTTTTCTCACTTGTAAAACGAAGGAGAGGGAAAGGCCCTTCAAGCTTCTGTGAGTCTAAAGACCCTGTATCTCAGCCACAGTAGGTCCCATCTTGTTCACAGACATTAAGTGGGGAAGGGGTGTGGCGGGGGGCGA
This sequence comes from Cacajao melanocephalus, assembly GCA_963573385.1. Classification (NCBI taxonomy): domain Eukaryota; kingdom Metazoa; phylum Chordata; class Mammalia; order Primates; family Pitheciidae; genus Cacajao; species Cacajao melanocephalus. The sequence goes on from CAUYLG010054411.1 coordinate 26,905, forward strand.
CCCGCTCCGACGTGCCCTGGTCCTTGGCCTCTCTTACCCCAGGAATGGGGAAAGGGGCCCCCCAGGTGCAGTGAGCTTACCGTTTGAATAAATATCGTGGACCCAAAGAGTTTTGCACAGAGCGATTTATTAGGCAAAGAGAGAGAAAAAGAGAGAGAGAGAGAGCTCCCACGCTGCCGTGGGAGGGAATCCAAGGAAGGAATCCGTATAGGTAAGGAGCAGCGGGATTTTAACCTTCGAGCTATTGCCCCTATTCATGTTCTCGTCCAATGAGAGGAGTTTTTTCAAACTTCTCTGGAGTGATTGACTTCTGACTCTGATACCGGATTGGCTGCTTGGTCTGACCGAGCCCCCTCCTCCCAGGCCCACCTGGATTCCTCTACCTAGCCCCCAGGGAAAGTTAGACAAAGAACTCTAGGTTCCCGGATCGGGTGTGGATGGAGGCGTGGCACTGGGAAACTCATATTTTTGAAATGATACCCCTCGCGGGCCCTGGAAGAGAAGTTTTTTTTTCCTTAACACAGCCCTTCAGAACCTCTTCCGCAGGCTGTTTCCTTCATCCAGCCTCTGAGTCTCTATTCCCAACACTAGTCTCAGATAAAAGCTGCTCTGGAAGCTGATAGGGCAATGACAGTCTCCTCTCTAGGGGAGGGGGACATTTGCCTCACTCTTATTATCCTCAAGGGAAGCAACTATGATAAATGCAAAACAGGCACAAGGGCCTTCTGCTCAGCTGGTGACACCAGACGGTGCTTTCTGCTGACCCTAGCCAGTGATACTCACGTTGCCTGGGGGACTTGTTGGGGGTGCATCTATTTTTATCTGAGTTGATAGACAGTAAATCCCATTCCTGGTTTACAGTAGCGCAGGCCAAGGGAACCCTGCCCCTTAGTAGGAAACACAGACCTAGGGTATGCTGGCCAGCCTCCTGAGAGGAAATAACCCACATGAAGGAAGGGCAGGGCAGTTTGTGACTTTAGTTTTCACTTGAATGGGAGGCTAATTAACATAAAAATTAATTTTATTGTGGCTATCAAACAGCCTAGAGTTTATATGCTATTAAAAAATTATAGTAATTAGTGCATCCAACCAGCACAACAATACAAATATTCAGTGGCATTTGTGATTTCCAGCAGAGCATTTGCTACCTGGGCAATTCTCCTTCTGAGTATCTGTTTCTCAAGAACATAGTTTTTAATAGCTTTGACTTGACATTTATATCTGGAGCAAAACTGAAATGGGCAGCTAAACACTAATTATGCTAAATATTCTAACAAGTATAATTATGTTGTTCCAGCAGGGGGCACCGAAGGCAACGTCTCAGTGTCTTTTTCTTTTCTTTTTTTATCCCCAAGCTTCTAGTTTTAGGTTTATTTAATGGAAGCTGATTGCCCTATCCTAATGATTCTTTTTTTTTTTTTTTTTTTTGCATAATCTACACTGCAATAACCTACAAGCATTTTTATTTTAGCATAATTTCAAATTTGGCTTTTGCTCTGTTAGATTCTCTTTATTCAGAGAACAAAGAGATCACACACACACACACACACACACACACACACACACCCAGCAAAATCTTGGCCCGAGCTCAAGTTCTGGAGGTTTTTGAGCAGAAGCTCCTGCCTTGTTCTAAGGACCACATGTGACACTGTGCCTTGCTTGGTGTTGGAGTTCGTTGCAGAGGAGAGGAGGACGTACATACACATTTCTTGAAATTTGGTTTCTATCCAGTCAACAACAAAATGGAGAAATGAGCTTTTCACTAGCAAATGCTAATTATAATGAAAAACTCCCAACCTTACACAGTACACAGGAGAAAAACAGCCCGCACTGTTATTTCCTGATTTCCTGCAAATCACAGTTGGCAGCATTTGACTGTACAAGTCAAGGACCTTATAGGCAAGATTATCTAGAAAATCCCTTGCTTCAGAAGCCAAAATCCTTTAAGTCTTCAGTATTTAAATGCAGCTGTATTGCTGATTAGATGTCAGAACTAGAGCACACTGAAGTGCCCTATTTAGTGATTAACTCAATGGACCAATTTTGCCTTCAGATATTATACTTCCATGGAGGAAGAATTTGCATACAGATTTAGAAACAGGACGATCTTCTTTCTGGGTTATGCAGGGACTGGGGGATGCAAAATGTGTGAGTGCCACAATAACCCTCATTCCATTGTCTTGTTGCTAACTTAATCTCTTAGTGAATCATCTTTATCACCAAGAATATGACATAGCCACAGGGATGTTGCTGGGAACAAATCATTTCTTGTTTTTCAGTGCTTTATTGATTAATGTATCTTCACTCTATCTACTATGTAGGAGCCAGCACTCAGAGAGAGAGCTTACAACTCTGTACCACGGATTAAAATCTTTGGCTATGTGTGAGATTCCCTAGTTTAAATTTTATTTATTTATTTGAGACAGGGTCTCACTCCAGTGCCCAGGCTGGAGTTCAGTGGTCTGATCTCTGCTCACTGCAGCCCAGCCTCAACCTCCAGGGGTCATTCTCCCCCATCAGCTTCCTGAGTGGCTGGGACTACAGGCATGCACCACTGTGCCCTGCTAATTTTTTGTACTTTCTTTTGTAGAGATGAGGTTTTGCCATGTGGCCCAGGCAGGTCTCCAGAGCTCAAATGATCCACATGCCTTGGCCTCCCAAAATGCTAGAACTACAGGAGTGAGCCATTGTCCCCTGCCTTAGTGCAAATTCATATGTGAGGTTTTTTTTCTTTCTGCTTGTGCTGATAATTAATCTATCCAGTGCCTCATGTGTTTTGGATATAATCTGAGTACTCTCCAACATATAGAGAAATTTCTGCAATTCTCAGCTTAAATTCCTCCTCCTTCCTCGATCCCCAGACGTGGGTAGCCAGGGCCTCCACTGCCATCCCACAGTATTGTGGGCAGCTGACGGCCAGGGAACAGGTGTGAAGTGGTTTAACTATAAAGCACAGCCTGCCTCAGCCTACAGGGGCAGCTGATAGTGCTACACAGAACACATCTCCGTGACTTTGGAGAGTTATCCTCGATGTGGAAATTGCGCTTCTCACTAAGAAGACTGAGCAGAATATAGGAAGAACCCCCCCACCAAAATAAACAAACAAACAACAAAAAAACCACGAAGTGCTAAGCTCTAAACCCCTGGACATAAAAGAAGTCCACAATAAGTGATAAGCACCAGGCATTTATGAAGGGCATTGGAGGAAAGTGAATAGAGTTGATGAAGACCGTAGATAAGATCTGAACTGTGAGCACCTGCGGACACAGAGAATCTGCTGCAGTGACTAAAGAGGAGTCTGATACAAGGAAGTGATCTCCAAGTGCCCATTGGTGAGAGGCCAGAGCAGCAGGCTTACTCCTAACATGTGCAGGGTCCAGGGCAAGAGAATGACGGGCAGCCCACATACCATACGCCTACATGTTACAAAATCAGTATCAGGTTTACAAGTTGGTAAATAAAATATATTCTAACTCCCTACCTTGTTATTCTATTATCACTCTATCACCCAGGCTGGAGTGCAGTGGTGCAATCTCAGCTCACTGCAACCTCTGCCTCCCGGGTTCAAATGATTCTTCTGCTTCAGCCTCCTGAATAGCTGGGATTAATTACAGGTGTACACCACCGTGCCCAGCTAATTTTTGTATTTTTAGTAGAGATTGGGTTTCACCAGGTAAACCAGGCTGGTCTTGAACTCCTGATGTCAGGTGATCCTCCTGCCTTGGCCTCCCAAAGTGCTGGGATTACAGGCATGAGCCACTGTGCCCAGCGGACACATGTAATTTTAGAAAGCTTTGGAAGGTCAGGTTCAAATCTCGACCACTCATATTCCTCAGGCCTAAAACCTACTCCTTTTTTTTTTTTTTAAACCACTCCAGGCTCTCTCGTGTACAGAGAATGCTGACCAGTAAACAAAGTGTGGATCAATGGGTTTCCCAATATTTTCTCACTTGAATTACTCTTTCTTACCCTTGTCCAGCAGTCTGGAGGCCCACAAAATGCCCAAGTAGAAGGCAGCAGAAGGAGGGCTGCTTCCAAAGGCTGAAGAGTACAGTGCTGAGCATGACTGAGACTTTTTCCCCAAGTTCATTTGTGAGATCCATCATTCTTTGGCAGCACTGAGTGAAGGGGGCGGGGCCTGGCTGTCCTGGGGGTAGAAATTCTTTCCCTTCTCTGGAAATCCCAGCAGTGGTCTCTAAGTCATATCTTACTAAAAGACTTGGAAGAAACTTTGAAAGCAATAGTTACCTGGTTGGGTGCAGTGGCTCACGCCTGTAATCCCAGCACTTTGGAAGGCTGAGGCAGGTGGATCACTTAAAGTCAGGAGTTCGAGACCAGCCTGGGCAACATGGTGAAATCCCATCTCTACTAAAAATACAGAAGTTAGCCAGGTGTGGTGGTATGCACCTATAATCCCAGCTGAGTAGCTCCTCAGGAGGCTAAAGGCAGGAGAATTGCTTGAAACTGAAAGGCGAAGGTTGCGGTGAGCTGAGATGTTGCCACTGCACTCCAGCCTGGGCAACAGAGCAAGACTCTACCTCAAAAATAAAATAAAATAAAATAAAATAAAAGCAACCGTTACCTAATGGCTTTAGGAACCATATGTAGCTCAGTCTGAATAGTTTTGTCCTGCAGCTACAAGCAAAATATTTAAAAAACAACACTCTTTCTAATGCTTTGTGCTCTGTGATAATATGATTTTTGGTCCTTTTTCCAGCCATGGCACTCTCCTTCTGCCTGCTTCTATCGAGGGCTTTGTACTATTTTTACAGCAACTTGGGGTCTACAACTTGCTTCAGCTTTTTCATGGCATGTCATCAACTGATTGACTAATGAGAAATTACTATAAGTAAAACTATAGCCTCATTACATAGGTTTCTTTTTTTTGAGATAGGGTCTCACTCTGTCACCCCATCTGGGGTGCAGTGGTGCGATCATGGCTCACTGCAGCCTCGACCTCAGCCTCTCACCTCAGCCTCCTGAGTAGCTAAGACTACAGGTGCCTGCCACCACACCTGGCTCATTTTTTGCAGAGACAGAGTTTCACCATGTGGCCCAGGCTGGTCCTAAACACCTGGGCTCAAGCAGTCTTCCCACCTCAGCCTCCCAAAGTGCTAGCTAGAATTAAAGGTGTGAGCCACTACACCTGGCCTACATAGGTCTTAATCATGAAACTACATAGAGCAAAGGGCACTGAAACAAAAAAACGTAAAATAGAAAATTTGCTTTTCTTCATTTTGAGTTGATTACCTATTTGCTTTTCATGAAACTCTAGTGGACAGCAGTTTCTTCCTACTTCTCTTGAGATCAAATGATCTCTCTGATTAGGAGACTCAGCATGATAGATGAAACGTCTTTTCATGACATTAATTTTTTTTAGAAAGTATCATGTAAATGAAAGGCCCCTTTTCCTAGGTGCTCACCCTTCGTGCTTTGCTAGCTTGATTAACATCTACCCCTTTACAGCTATTCAGTATTTTCTCATTATTTTGCCCAGGACCTACAGTGCTCTGAGAAGAAAGCAATAATTTCGAAGGTAAGCATTCAAGATAAAGTATTATTGCTGAATTGTAAAAAGTTGGGAGGCATTTCTACTTTTTTTTTTTTACATCAAAAACGAGCCTGAAAGAAGTAAATTTCCCTTCCAAGGTTGACACATAAATCTGTTTTTGTTTTTGCTCAAAATGATGAAGTAGTCTAGGGAAGGCAAACATAAGTAAGTTCTCACAGTGGCAATACTTAAGGTCATTGTACAGATCTGAGGTCATTGTTGCTTTAACTTTGGCTGGGGGCACTAGTGTGACTCTTAGTTAAGCCGTAAAATTCCCAGCTCTTTTATACCTCAGATATTTAGCACTTTTACACCTCCTGCAAATATGTACCCCAGAGGAAAGTCGCTCTCTAGTAAATGTTCCTTTACAGTATTGGATTTGGCTTTGGCTCTGGCTCCTGTGGAGCAGTTTTTACCAGCTTTACAAACAGATCAAAGCTCTTTAAGTTCATGGTACAGGCATTTATTCATATTTGTGATGCCTGCCTGCTTTGCCCAACCAAAACACAGCACTCAGCGCCTCAGTCACATCCACCCATACGCCACGCTCTTGCCTTCCCAGTGTCACCAGCAGTTGAAGAAGTTGGGGTTCAACTATTGGCATTGTGCAGTGAAAACCAACTTGAACTGAAGACTCAGCCTTGTTGGTCAGGCAGCAGGCTTCAAGAGAAATGGGAAAGTTAAGAATTCTGCTTTATTTGATTTACATTATGAGGGATTTTTAACTCAGAAGACCAAGATGGAAATAGGTCAGTTTGTGGATGTAAGATTTTCTCATATGATGGCTTCAGAAGGAACTAGATTTTCATGAATGTTGAGGCTTGTCTTTTGCAGTGGGAAGCTGTTGTTCTTCTCTGCTCCTCATTTCTTCATGGTTATTATTGTTCATGCCTCTACTTCTCTTGTTTCCTGGGTGGACCTTCCTCTCTCCAGGAGGAAAAAGGAAGAGGCACTTATTGCCTGAATTCTTACTTGCTGTGTGACCTTGGGCAAGATACTCCACCTGTCCAAGTGTCAGAGTTCTTATGTGTAGAATAAATGTAATGGTGCAGTTTATGAGGTGATGATGAGCATTAAATGTAATGCTTGTTAAGCACCTGGCGTAGGGCCAGGCACTCCGTAAACATTTAATAAATGGTAGCTCTTAGTATAATGAAAATGGTAGTATAAGCCGGTGAGATATTAATTTATTCACTTGCTGTTTAGCTGGTCGTTACCTGGTACAGGTGTCATGGAAATTCTTAGGAAACAGGCCATTCTGCCTAAGGAGGTTGGTCTCTTTGGCTGAGGGAGGCAGTCATAGCTCAGGCCTGTGAGTCTTGCTTCCAAAGGGTAGTTTGTAGGTTTCTTTTGGAGAATTGCCTTCAGCAGATTCTTGAGCTGAAGCCTAGTCCTTTGGGACCTGCTGAGGAAGAACACTTCAGCTGACTGCCCCTTATGGTGCTGTCTTCCCTCACTTTTGAATTCTACCTCTGAAGTAATGTTCCTTTCTCTTTCTGTAGCAAGGGAACATTCTCCATTGTTGCTTCATTGTTCTTCTTTGTGGAAGAGTCAGCCAAGCGCTTTCTCTATCTTGCACAGTTTTCTAGATGACCTTCCTTTTCATATTCTTTCCCCTATGTCAGTTCCCAAAGTGTGAGCCCAAACAGTAGCATCTTCATCACTTGGGAATATGTCAAATATGCACATACTTGGGTCACATCTAGTGAATCAGAAACTCTTAGGTGGGGGCCTGGCTGGGTTTTAAAAGCCCTCCTTATGACTCCGATGCTGACTAATGTGTAAGAACTCCGTTGCTCTCTGTTTTTAGATTCAGACTTTTTTCTAACATACTTCTCTAAGATTTGTCCTGTGAAGTCCATTGCAGTGACACATGTAAAGTGAAGGACTGTTATCTGTCAAAAGCATGTACTGTCCAGTCTTGTCTAGTAACTCAGTGGGCTGAGGAGGAGAATCCCATCTGGCAGGGGTTCCCATTGGGTCACTGTCCACCCAAGCCTGAACTCTACTTATGTCTGTTCTAACTGGCTTCTTGTCTTTCCTTAGCATCCTAGCCACCCACGTTCTTTGAGTTGCTCAAATCTCCTCTCTCAGGAACTCAGTCATTTCAGAATGAACCCGGTGATGCTTCAAATGTGCCACAGTAACCTTTCTGGCCTTTCCTGATCAAATCTGTCCAGATCCTCTCTACACTGGAATTACTCCAATTTTCAAGGTATGTCCCAATCACTCCAATATGGATGCCATTTGCAGCTTCAGGAGGGTTTCATTAGTGTTTTGCAGGGTCCTGAGTCCTTGGCTCCATGGGGGGTTACTCTGGTCAGCTCTGGAAATGTGGCTTATCTTCCTTTTTAGCTCTCTTCAGGCCCCAGGAAACCTTCTTTTCTAATCTCATCTCTAAGAATAGTGGGACCTGTGAAAATATGCCTCTGACGTTATCTGTCTAGCCCAGCCTCCAAGATCTCATTTTTCTTTGAGTATGTGTCCAAGATCTCAACGTCTCCCAAAGAAAACAGTGCTTTTCCCCCCACTTTTCTTCTATTCCTGCCCTCATAGGAAGACTCATACTTTTTTTTTCTCCCAACATTAAATTTTAGAAAATGTCAAATCCACAGAAAAGTGGATAGACTGGCACAATGAAAGATTTCCCACTCTTCTGCGTTCACCAGTTGCCAACATTTTGCCACATGTGATTTTTCTTTTTCAGTACACACACACACAAACACATAGACACACATACACACACACAGACACATACACACACAGACACACACACAGACACACACACACAGACACACACACACAGACATATAAACAGACATACAGACACACACATACAGACACACATACAGACACACACACATACACACATATATAGACACACACACATACACACAGACACACACACACACAGACACACACACACATACACACTTTTTTACTCTGAACCATTTGAAAGTTTTAGACACCATGACACTACTGCTAAATATTTCAGCTTGTATTTCCTAAGAATAAGGACATTTTCTTATATAACCACAATATCCCTATTATATTAATATATAATTATATATCATAAATTTTATTTATTTACTATATAGTCCCTAGCTAAATCACTCCAAATACCCCAATAGTTTTATGTTATGTCTTTTTAGTCACTTTTAATCTGGAATAGCCCCCCTGCCTTTTGAAAAATGTTTTAAATTTTGTCTTCCATACAGTGGCATTTTTGAAGAGTGCAGGCCGGGAATTCCAATTCCCAGTTGGAATTTGCCTGATTATTTCCTCATGATTAGATCCAGTTTAAACACTTTTGTCCAGAATACTCCAAATGTGATATCATGTTCTTTTCATACTCACATGTTGTTGCGGTCTGGTGAAACTCAGGTTAGAGAAGCAAAGGAGGGTATGTTAGAATCTCAGAATCATAGAGCAGGAAAGAGCCTCACAGTCTCACCAAACCACACCATGTTACAAATGAGCACACCGAGGCATGAGGAAATCAAAAAGTGGTCTCACAATTTAGCCAGTGGCAGTCAGCTGTTGCTGGTGTACCATCTACTAAACTCTCCTAAAATGTCAGCATTCACTTTCTTCAGCTTTTCAGGACCCTAGAGAATATGAGATAAATATGGGATCCATGGGACAGTTGACATATTTATACAGATGCCCGAGTGTGTTACTACAAAGCTTTTCCTTTCCCCTGCTTTGAAGTCTGGCAAATTCTCCTGGCAACCTCTCCTCAAGAAGCAGCTAATGCCTGTTTTCCACAGAAAAGACAAGTTTTCTGTAGAGAGTGGCCTTCCAGCCGGCTCCAGAAACACTTCTACGTTAAGAGAAGCAGCAGCCCAGCACTTCTGAGCTATTTGTGTGATTTAAAAGGCAGGTGTCTTTCCATTGACCTGTTTTCAGTGCTATAATCCCATTACCTTGACATTATCCTCTGGAGTTTTGCTTTGTTTGGGAATTTTAAATTCCTTTATTTGTAACAGATCAAAAGCTATCTGGCACACACCCTGCATTTGGATGCAGGCTCTTTGATGGATCTTGTGGCCTTCTCTAATGCACACGTTCGCATATTTCCCAGATAACCACTCATGGTCTGCCCACTGCCCCCAATTTAAAATAGCAAACTTATTCACAGGCCTTTCAAATTCTCTCTCTAAGAGATTAATTGGTAACTTTGTCAATTAATAGAAAGACGTGACTGAAATGTATTTTTGTGAGACCAGGTTGCTTTATGCTGTGGAGTGGGGTATCTCTAACAGTCACTTCCACTCAGATTCCTGCAGAACTGTACTAGCCCTGCAGAACTGGCCTGCTATATAGTCTAGGTGGGGGCTGCATCCCATAACCTCGTCTTTACGACTGTTTTTACAGGTCAGACAGTGGAATAGCCGAGACCAAGAACTGCGATAGGTGATTTGAAGGGCTCAGAGCCAGGGTTGGCAAACTATGGTCCTTGGACCAAATCTGCCACTTCCTCCTGGTTTATTTTTTATTTTTATATTTTGAGATGGGGTCTTGCTCTGTTGCCCCAGACTGGAGCACAGTGGCACAATCACAGCTCACTGCAGCCTTGACCTCCCAGGCTCAAGTGATTCTTCCACCTCAGCCTCCTGCCTCAGCCTCCCGAGTAGTTGGGACCACAGGCGTGTGCCATCGCACCCGGTTAATTTTTTATTTTTATTTTTTTGTAGAAACAGGGTCTCACTATATTGCCCAGGCTGGTCTTAAACTCCTGGGCCCAAGCTATCCTTCCCTACTTTGCCCTCCCAAAGTGCTGGCACTGTAAGCATGAGCCATCACACCTGGCCACACCTCTTGTTTCTGTACAGTCTTACTCTCAGAATGGTTTCTACATTTTTTTTTTTTTGAGACGGAGTCTTGCTCTTGCTCAGGCTGGAGTGCAGTGGCACAATCCCGGCTCACTGCAACCTCTGCCTCCTGGGTTCAAGCGATTCTCCTGACTCAGCATCCTGGTTTCTACATTTTTAAATAGTTGAAAAAAATGAAAAAAGAATATTTCATAATTTGAAGATGATATTAAATTCAGATTTTATTGTACATAAATATTACTGGAACATACCCATGCTTATTCATTTACATATTTTCTATGATTACTTTTGCATGACAGAGGCAGAGTTGAGTAGTTGCTACAGATATCATATGGCTCACAGAGCTGAAAATAGAGACCTTTCCTTCCGTCATTCATCAAATACCCATTCATCACTTTTTGTGCACTAGGCACTCTGTAAAGCATAGAAGGTCGAAAGATATGGAAGAAAGCCTCTTCTCCTGGGGAGCTCTATATATCATGTGAAACACAGTGAATGTAAAAATTGCATCAGAGAGGACATGGTGGCTCATGCCTGTAATCCCAGCACTTTGGGAGGCCAAGGTGGGTGGATCACCTGAGGTTGGGAGTTCAAGACCAGCCTAACTGACACAGAGAAACCAGAGAAACTCTACTAAAAATACAAAATTAGCCAGGCGTGGTGGTGCATGCCTGTAATCTCAGCTGCTTAGGAGGCTGAGGCATAAGAATCACTTGAACCCAGGAGGCAGAGGTTGCAGTGAGCTGAGATCATGCCATTGCACTCTAGCCTGGGCAACAAGAGTGAAACTCTTGTCTAAAAAAAAAAGTGCATCAGAAGTGCTGTAGTAGAATTGCATGAAAAGTGCCACCAGAACACAGTAAGCAACCTTTTCTTCCGGGTAGAGAAACCAGACAGTCTTGATAGACAAGCTGCTGACATTTCAGCTGCAGGAGGAGTGTGTGCTCACTTCCCCTATCACCTCACACAACTGCTACTGTACCCTTTGTGGTGTTACCAATCTCCTTTCTTATGCACGTTTTATATGATTGTGCTCAGCTGTCACTCGGTATGAGAGGGAGGTAGTGAAGGGTTGGGATTAAACTGCCTGGAAAGTCACTTTACCTCTCTAAGCCTCAGTTTCCTCATCTGCAAAATAACAATACAATGAAAACCTGTCTCAGAGGGTTGCTGAGAGTCTTCAATGAAAGGAAGCGCTTAGTGAGCTCGACACCGAACCTGATGGGTAGTAAGTGCTTAGTTAATGTCAGCTAGCGTAGCCTCCTCCTTAGTAGCAACCCATTGCCTGGCTCTTCTCCTCCATGCAGGAATTAACCAGGTATATGGAAGTGGGTAGAAGGGGAAGAGCCAGGAAGGGAGGTTAACTCTAGGCAAAGGTACTTAAAGAAATGAGAACAGCATGTGCAAGGGCACCTTGGCCTCAGATCACATGGTGTCCAACAAATTTAGTATATTTTTTAAATTTTATTTTTAATTTTTTTTATGTTTTGAGATGGAGTCTCACTCTGTCGCCCAGGCAGGAGTGCAGTGGCGTGATCTCGGCTCATTGCAACCTCCACTTCCCAGGTTCAAGCGATTCTCCTGCCTCAGCCTCCCAAGTAGCTGGGACTATAGGAGTGTGCCACCATGCCTGGTTAATTTTTGTATTTTTAGTAGAGATGGGGTTTCACCACGTTGGCCAGGCTGGTCTCAAACTCCTGACCTCTAGTGATCCACCCGCCTCGACCTCCCAAGGTGCTGGGATTACAGGCGCAAGGCACCGCACCTGGCCTCAGCAGATTTGACAGATTTGGTTATCCACAGTTTACTTTATTACAAAGAGATTCCAGTCAGGTGAAATACATCAAAATAAATATAATCATGCCAAAAGGATGACGTGAAAGAAAGAGAAAACCACACTATAGAAGCAGGAGTAAGAACAGTTGACGAAGATGTTGCATTCCTATTGCATTCCTGGCAGCAGCTCAGAGTTTGAGATATAACAGAGGCTCAGTAAATATTTTTTGAAAAACATTGAACAGCGTTTCAGGTAATGGAAAGAGTTTGGCACAGCAAGAATATGAGAGGGTGTGAGAAATGGTGGTGAAAGATTAGGCTGGAGCCCCGCTATGGTGCCTTATTGGGAAAGTCCTCCAATACTTATCCATCAGAATGGAGGAGGTTAAAAAAGCCAGGTCTCCAGAGGAACTTAAGGGTCGATAGGACCCAGAGCAGGTGGGGAGTTAAACCAGATAAGGTTGGAGACAAAAACACATCTTCAATTCATTGGGAACCTTTAGGGATAGTTCTTTCACCAGCCTTAAGGGCAGGATTTAGTTTGTGGTGCTTTAGTGAGTGAATGAGTAAGACGGAGGGGAATGCCCTGCCCGGCTTCTCTGATAACACTGAGACATACTAGTCAATCATGAACTTGCCTTTAATCAGCAAAGTCCAAGCATTAGAAAAAGCTTTCATCAGAGTACCCTCTCCCGCATCATTGCTGGTCCCCTAACCCAGTGCCCCAGTTTATAGAGAATTCTTAAGAAAGAAAGACGAGCTATAAAACTACAAAGGAAAACCCAGGCCAAGCTATTTTAGATGTGAGCTGTGTGCTAGTCTATCGTGTTCCCAACCAGATAGGTTATACTACCGAAATAAAATGAAGAGGAAACAAATACTGTGGCTGCCGTATGTGCAATATGGGGTTAAACGTCTTTCAGGCTCTACATAAGGCACCACAAGCTAGATGTGTTCACGCTCGAATATCCCAGAGGCATTTTTTTTTTTATTGGTTGGAACAGCAAGAAATAAAGACTAAGATAAATTTAATATTTAACTCTAAATCTTTAGTCACCCTCATTAGGCTGACTTGCCTGCAGCCATCTTGCTGTAAATTAAACAGCCTAAGCTGGTATGTTGCCAAAGTGTACATCCGGCAAAATGTTAACAGTTCTTGTTCTTATGCCTGATCAAGTTAAAAACAAGAAAGTAATCTGTTTGCCATCCAGAGAGGTCATTAGAAAGGATGGTTGGAAAAAAAAAAAAAAAAACTGTCAACTTATTTTGGAAGTTGGAAACAGAAAACCGGCTCTACAGCTCTAAGCTGGTCTTTGTAGAAAGCAGCTAATGGAGCTAAATATGGAAACGACTTCTTTTGATGGGGACCTCATTACAGAAGAGTTTCAGGAAAGCTGGTTTATAGTTCCCCTATCACAATGTTGCCAAGTTATCAATGCCCAGAGAAATGAGGAGAATGCCTTCTGAGCAGTAGAAATCGGTAAAGTTATACTTTCTTTGGAATGCCACAGAAAAGATAGCAGAAGCTAGAGTTCTCATGGAGAACTCACTGTGCCAGGCACGGTGGCTCACACCGGTAATCCCAGAACTTTGGGAGGCTGAGGCGGGGGTATTATTTGAGGTCAGAAGTTTGAGACCAGCCTGGCTAACATGGTGAAACCCCATCTCTACTGAAAAAACAAAAACAAAAATTAGCCAGGAGTGGTGGCACATGCCTGTAATCCCAGCGATTTGAGAGGCTGAGGCAGGAGAATCACTTGAACCTGGGGGCTGAGGTTGTGCCACTGCACTTCAGCCTGGGCGACAGAATGAGACTCCGTCTAAAAAAAAAACAAAACAAAAAAACCCACCAAAAGATAGAGAACTTACCGAGCCAGAACACAGAAACTCTCCTTCATGTGAGCAACTGGCCAAAATCTTTTTTCTTTTTTTTTTTTTTTTTGGGTGGAAATGGGATTTGGTCTTCTCTTCAGATTTAACTCATTTGATTGATCTTATTGATCAAGGATAGACAGCTGTCATTGTCTTCCTTCCATACTAATGACAAAAAATAAGTTCTGATTCGACAAATTATTTCAACAGCACAGACTGTTAATTAACAAAGAACAGAGGAAACAGAGGAGGACCACACGTTATCTTTCTCCTGCTTTCTCATGTCTATCATAGAGTGGCGTGAAGACAAACACATTCTTGGATCTGTCAGCTTCACCTGACTTGACTCTGGAATTATCAGTAAACCTGTCTACTTAAACCACGGTGTCTCAACCTCGGTTGCTCGTTTGAATCACGGGGAGCTCTGGAAGCGCCTTGTACTGCAGCCACACTCCAGATCAGTTACTTCATTATCTTTGTTGGCGGCAGGTGTGACCCAGGCATCAGTATTGTTTAATGATTCCTAAATGATTCCAGTAAATTGCCAAGTTTAAGAACTGTTGCATTCTCAATCTTGGTGACATATTAGATTCACCTGGGTGCCCAGGCCAAGCTAATCAGAATATTTTTAGTCCCATAGGTGACTCCAATATGCAACCAGGGCTGATAACTTCTGCCTTAAAACAGTGATTCTCAAAGTATGATTACAGAGCTTGCATTAGGGTTACCCACTTTCCTTATTAAATGTTTGGTTCCCAGCTCTACCCCATACCTATTGAATCAGAAATAGGACTTCACTTGGTTTTGCAAGCTCTGCAGGTGATCCACATCCTCTTTAAACCTTGAAATCCACCACCTGAAATGTCCTCTATCTCTGCTTGAAGATTCCTCAACTTCCACAAAGAAAGATGTTTATTCTTTTTACCTGAGGAAGATGGAGTTTATATTTCTATGAAAGTGCAAATACAATGGCATATATGCAAAATACATTAGGTTTGAATATCATGAACCTGATCAAGAAGAAAAAGGAATCATAACCAATCAACCAAAACAAAACAAGACATTAGGTAGAAAGATCAAGGTGCGGAATAGCTGCTATAGCATGTGCCTTTTTTAAACAACAAAAAGGAATCGTTGTACGGATATTCTGGATAGCTGCTAGGAAGACCTTTTATAATATGTATCACACACACATAATTCTTCTATTTAAAAAGTAATTAAAAATACACTACAGAGAGGTCATATTAACCTCATTAATGTTAAAAGATAAACTGAGGCACGTTGAAATATTAAAGAGTTTATTTGAGCAAACAATTCATAAATCAGGCAGCATCAGGCTTCAGGTGGCTCCAGGCTCCACAATAGGGCAAGAGGAGAAGGCTTTAAAGGGGTTAGTTGGCGGCTCCTGAGTTTTAAAGCTGAAGTTGCATTTTCCTAGAATATGACCATTGATACTGGGGTTTCAGTTTGCTTCTGTAGAAACCCAGGGCCCAGGAGCTGGCTCAGCCTAATGGCCTTTCTATTAATTATCTTAGTTACTTATACCTAGAGTGAATCATTTTATCAAAAAATTTCTGAACAGCTTTTTATCTGAGGAAGAACAGATTAAATGCCATGGGAGGAGAGGAGCAGGAAAGAATCTCAGAGCCTTGAAGTCAACATTTGCCAACTTTACATTTTTGTCCAAGGTCAGTCTTGACTTTGATTTACATTCCCAAAGATGGAAACAAACCAGTGTGTATTCTTCACCCCTCACCGACACCGTCGTTTAGAAAATAACTGGGCTCGGCCGGTGCAGTGGCTCATGCCTGTAATCCCAGTATTTTGAGAGGCTGAGGCAGGAGGGTTGCTTGAGTGCAGGAGTTCAAGACCAGCTTGGGCAACATAGTGAGATACCGTCTCTACTAAAGATACAAAAATTAGCCAGGCGTGGTGATGCGTGCCTGTAATTCCAGCTACTCGGGTGGCTGAGGCACGAGAATCACTTGAATCCGGGAGGCGCAGGTTGCCGTGAGCCGAGATTGTGCCACTGCACTCCAGCCTGGGTGACAGCGAGACCCGGTCCCCCCAAAAAAAGAAAGAAAGAAAATAGATGGAGAGTTCCCCCTGCTCCCTCTAATTGTGTGGGGGTTGGGGTTTTAGCACTCACAAGCTTCCGTGAAATGCTGCCTCACGTTATCTGGCAGCCACCAGGTGGCAGCAGCAATCCACTTTTTGGTCTAGCCTGGGCGAGGCTGAACTAGGGGGGTGGTTCTTTAATTAGTGTATTGGTCATAGAATCATGGACGTTTAGACATGAAAGAACATTTCTCAACAGTTCTACTGACAACTACAGGTGTTTAAACGGAGAAAAAAGAACAAACATATTAAGAACACCTCATAGTTCACACAATAAATTCAATCTATTGAAGGGAAGAAAGGAAGTTGTAACATCCACAGTGCACTGAGCACTCTGTATGCTATCTCATTTGATCATCAATACAACCTTGTGGGATTAATGTGGGATTAATGCCTCTAATTAACCATGGGGAAACGCAAGTTGGGATAGGTTCAGCAGCTTGTCTGATGTCTCGGAGAAGGAGGTAAGAGGCAGGATATGAACCCAGTTTGACTACATAAATGCATATCTTTCCATTATGTCAGATGGTCTCTTGCATTTAAAAGTATCAGACACCAGTCAAAATAGGCTTTGGAAGATGCCTTGGAGTTGGACCACAGCATGCTTCTGTGTGCGGGGGGTGGGATTGATCAGCCAGATGGCAGGATTTTGATGGTGAGGAAATATGGTTATTATTTGAGGACCCTCTGTTTTATGTCCCAGTACTTGTGCTAGTCACAAAAATGTAAGAGGATCAGGGGTGACTTCTACATTTGAACCATCCTTAATAATCAGGAGGAGCTTCTTGAAATTAGAGGATTCTTAACCAGAGAGAGAATCACGCTCTGAAGAGGGGACAGAGTGCTTATTTCTCTTTTTTCTTTTGAGACAGGGTCTCACTCTGTGGTCCAGGTTGGCGTGCAGTGGCGTGGTCACGGCTCACTGCAGCCTTGACCTCCAGGGCTCAAGTAATCTTCCCACCTCAGTCTCCCAAGTAGCTGGGACTAGAGGCATGTGCCACCACACCCAGCTTACTTTTTGCATTCGTTGCAGAGTCAGGGTCTCTCTGTGTTGCCCTGGCTGACTGAACTCCTAGGCTCAAGCTATCCTCTTGCCTCAGTGTCTTAAAGTGCTGGGATTACAGGCATGAGCAGGTGCCCAGCCAGAACACTTATTTTTCTAAGATAATATGAACTTGAAGTAAATGATGAATTGTAAGTCATGTGAAGTGTCAGGGGAAATATTTATTAGTGGGACGTTCCTCTGTACTTGTTGCCTTCATAATTAATTAATACATTGAAGTCTCTACGTTTTAATAGTATCTCTTCCCTCTCACTAGATGAGATGAAGAAATTATCTTCCCACACTTTCCTGCACCTCGTTTCTCCATAATTTCCCAATTTGAGCTGGATAAACTCTATTTTTATGTTGCCAAGTTTAGTAATGTACATTCGGTCCTATAATTGTAAATAAGAGCTGTGGTGGTAGAATTAAACAAAGAGTATTTAGTGAAGAACTGAGCAGTGTGATCGGTCAGCAGGAAAGACATGTCATCCTCTGTGACTAACTTCATGTCCTCATAAGGGCAATCATCAAGGTCAAATGCATCCTGTTCTCTAACATGCTCAAGATCAAGCAGTGGTTGGTTTATTTGTATCTGTACATGGCTTTCTTGCAAATGTTTTTGTTTTCTTTAAAGGTTTTATTGGCCTTTCTTTATTTCAATTTTTAGAAAAAATAGGCCTCATTTGTCATATCACTAGGATACGGCCTCCTGATCATCCTGTTATTGAATGGTGCAGTGAAGACTGCTTATGGGTTTGCTTTCCATCTGTCACCGTGGGCTTTGTTTGCATTGCACTGCTCGGCTGGTTTCCCTCTTTGTTATATCGTTGTAAGGTTCCTCTTTAATTGGATTTGTCCATGTGTTTTGTTGATAGACATCCTTAATAACTTCAGAAATAGTGGTCGGGGAGTATACTTTCCAAGTGTTTGCATGACTGAGATGTCTTCTTGTTATTCTCCTTTGATTGAAATTTCATGATGAAAATGCCCCTTTAATTTCTTTCTTAATAGCTCATAGTAAGTCCCTTATTTTTATCTAGTATAAGTCGCTAGAATTAATGTTAGTTGTGTCTTGCATAACTCTATTGAAATTATCTTAGTACTATTTCGATATTATTTTTAAATAAAACAGGTTATATAAGTAAATTATGGTCTTAAGTGAATCTTTCTGGCTGTTTCCAGTAAAAAGCAATCCTCTCTCATTTCCTTTACACCTTTGTAATAAGAACTAGACATTTTCTTCTCATATATTCTATTGTATTTCCGTGAAATCTTCTGGAGAGGTTTTTAAAGCAGTATTCCTGTCATCATTTTGTGAGTCCTATTTTCACAACTCACTTAGAAGCAGAATGTTTTATGAGAAGCTGTGTGGGGCCCAGAACGAGTAAGGCACTAGTCTTTGAGTCTTTGAGCATTTTCTTATTCAGAAAATAAAGTCTTCCAGTAGACTTAAAGCTATCATAAGGCCCATCTGTGTGCCTAAGGTAAGACTCTTTAACTCACGGAGAAAATGTCTATGAGTGTAAGAAAACTCCCCTTTTCCTCTATAATATAAAGAAAATGGTTAAAGTTTTAAATGTATGACCCAATCCTTTGCTGTTGACAGCATAGAAATCTGTGATTCTCCTGCTGATAGGACGAAAGTTGCTTTTAAATGGTTAGAATTGAAAAATGCTTAGACCAAAATATTTGCTGAGTTTTCCTCTCAGTAATACCTGGGTGGATATGTAAGTATTTCTTGGTCTGCTGGATGCAGTAGCCCACCGTGCTTTGTCTGTCTCCGCACGTATGGAGGGGACAGTCTGGTCAGAACGTGGCTCCGAGGGCCTGACTGCGTGGGTTCACATCCTGCCTCTGCTGCTTCTAGCCGAGTCACACTGGGCCACTCTGCTTAAACTCCCTCCAACTCTGGTGTCCCCCGGAGCCTCAGATGTCCCTCTGTGAAATGAAGATAATGCTAGCACTTAGGCTGTGATTGAAATGTAAAGGTTAGGTGAGTTAGCCTCTGCAGGGAGCTGAGGACGCTGCCACGTCCCTGACAAGCCTTCAGAGATGTCTGCTAGCTTCATTATCATTCAGTCATGAATTAGGTGTATATGGCTTACTCTCAAGGCATCCTTGAGGCATATTCATGTCTAAAAAACATGAGGTTATTTTGGGTTGATGAAGGTGCCTCTGGAAGAGATAGGGTTCCTTTTCAAAGCTTTCTGGGGTGAGAGTGGAGAAGATGCATCTACAATGAAAACAAATGCTGTCAATGGGCTCTAGGAGATGCATGGGAACAGGGCATGGGTGAAACTGTGAATCTACCCAAGTGTGTGACGGATAAAGAGAGGGGAACATTGGAGACGAGAAAGGGAAATTTTTACAGAACATTCAAAAGATACAAAAAACAGCAACAGTACGCTAATGCTCTAGAAAAGGAAATCTGACTTCACATAGGCACATCAAATATTCCACCAATACTTGAAATGCTGAACTAGTATATAATTGAAATAAGGTATTTAAAACTGCATAATAGGCCAGATGTGGTGGCTCACGCCTGTAATTCCAGCAATCTGGGAGGCTGAGGTGAGAAGATCACTTGAGGTCAGGAGTTTGAGACCAGCCTGGCCAATATGGAGAAACCCTGTCTCTATCAAAAATATAAAAATTAGCTGGGTGTGGTGGTGCATGCCTGTAGTCTCAGCTACTTGGGAGACTGAGGCAAGAGAATTGCTTGAACCCTGGAAGCAGAGGTTGCAATGAGCCTAGGCAACAGAGCGAGACTCCATCTCAAAATAAACAAATACATAAAAACAAAACTGCACAACTTAGCTTTACTTTCAATTTAAGGCACAAAGAACGTTTCTGATTTGTGGAATCCTGAGTTGGGACGGATGGAAGTGCAGGTTTGGATGGATAGGTTGCTGAACGTGAGAAAGGGTCCATAAAGACCTGAAGGGAGGGGGCATTCCCTTTCCTAGCATGTTTCATCTTTTATGCTGGGCCTCAGTCTCCTAGACTGTAAAACCAGAGGGCTGTGTTCAATGGAGTCTATGTGCTTTTCCAGTTTGAAAGTCTGAGGCTCTAAGAAACAGTGGGGCCATCTTGTCAGCTATTGAATGTGGTAAGATAGACATTTGGGAGAAAACCTGAGAAGATTAGCCCATGAAAGATTTGTTCCACTGATTCAGATTTTAAAGGATAGAGGTGGACAAAAAGATGTAAATGGGGATCCAATCTAGCATTTAAAAAAAGAAGAAAAACAAGGCTGGGTGTGGTGGCTCATGCCTGTAATCCCAACACTTTGGGAGGCAAAGGTAGAAAGATTACTTGAAGCCAGGGGTTTGATACCAACCTGGGCCACAAGGTGAGACCCCGTTTCTACAAAAAATGAAATAAAATAAACTAGCTGGGCATGGTGGTGCATGGATGTAGTCCCAGCTACTCAGGAGGCTGAGGTGGGAGAATCGCTTGAGCCCAGGAATTCTAGGCTGCCACAAGCTCTGATTGTGCCCCTGCACTCCAGCCTGAGGAGCAGAGTGAGACCCAATCTCTTAAATTTTTTTTTTCTTTTTTGAGATGGAGTCTCACTCTGTCGCCCAGGCTGGAGTGCAGTGGTGCGATCTTAGTTCACTGCAACCTCTGCCTCTTGGGTTCAAGCAATTCTCCTGCCTCAGCCTCCCAAGTAGCTGGGACTGCAGGCACATACCACCACACCCAGCTAATTTTTGTACTTTTAGTAGAGACAGGGTTTTACCATGTTGGCCAGGATGGTCTTGATCTCTTGACCTTGTGATCTGCCTGCCTCGGCCTCCCAAAGTGCTGGGATTACAGGCGTGAGCTACCACACTCGACCAAAAGAAATTTTAAAAGAGAGGGGAAAAAAAGCATGAAAATGATAAGATAGTGAAGCAGATTTTGCAGTGGGCTCCATGGAATCTCTGGGTGTCTGTGTAATAACATTAAGAAGGAGAACAGATTTCAAGAAGGAAAGTTCCCATTGCTCCATTTCCATCTGAACTGACAGATTACAGTTCTCAGCACATGGTTCCATAAGCTCTCCTAAGAACCTAGACTGAAAACCTAACATTACCTTGTGTTTAAACAATTACTTTGGGGATAATCTTAAATTTGCTTGATGATGAGTTGTGGTTTTTTTCTTTCTTGTGGTACAGGGTCTCACTGTTGCCCAGGCTGGTGCAGTGGCACAATTCTGGCTGACTGCAGCCTCCACCACCTGGGCTCAAGTGATCCTTGTGCCTCAGCCTCCCAAGTAGCTGGGACTACAGATATGCAGCATCGTGCCTGGCTAATTTCTTTTTTTTTTTTTTTTGAGACAGATTTTCACCATGTTGCCCAGGCTGGTCTCAAACTTCCAGGCTCAAGCCATCTGCATACCTTAGCTTGTCAAAGTGCTAGGATTATAGGCAGGAGCCACTGAGACTGGCTGACCATGAGTTTTTGATATCATTAAAATGGCTAATTACTCATAAACTGCAAATAGTAGGCAAGTTTTGAGTAATTCCTTTGAAAACAAATATGTAAAAAGTTTCTTATGCGCATCAAGTTCTCTTTCTTGAGCTGAAATAAGCAAAGCTCAGCTATGCTTCAGAGAAGAACCATGGGAGTGAGAGATAATGGCTTATCTTATGTGAGGTTTCAGCTACAATTGCCAGGTTCCCACTGCTCAGCCATGGGCTCAAGAAGTTCTCCATCAGAGACTCTAATAAAGCCCTGCTTAACATTGTAGCATCCTGAATATGACAAGGGAAGGAAAATTAGGAGAAGAAAAGCTAGTATTCTTGAAAGCAAATATGGCTTTCCAAAGGTTGGAAAATTGGAAATGAGATCGTAAGATGTCCACCTGACAAAATTTGGCCTGAGAAAGGGCTGCACTGTGCCTACAGGGCCTTCAGCCCATGATGCATTGTTTGTTTATTGAAGTAAAGCATTATGAATTCTTGTTTATCCACATTTAACCAACCAGAAGAGCAAGATAATTCCTTCTCCCCGAACTCGATCTTTAAGAGAAAAAGATAATTAAGGTTGTTCATTAGGAGGGATACATCAGAACAGAATGAGATCACCTTGACTTAAAAGCCTATTCTGAAGATAATGTCAATTTTGTGACTTCCCTGGCAGTGTCCCTAAGCAATGCAGAAACTTGGAGTACTTGTGCATGCTCAGAGATTAAACTGCATATAGCATCATTTTCCTAGTTTATGGCATTGCTTTCCTGACTCTAACCATCTCTGATCATTCTATATTACTTTAAGTATCCATAGTGAGCTCTGGGTATTTAAAATATTCTTTAAGTGTATAGAAGTTTTCCCTGATAAAACATGGCTTTTGACTCCTCCTTCCTTCCCTATAGAACTTACCTTTAAAAAAAAAAGATAGGCTGGGCGTGGTGGCTCATATCTGTAATCTTAGCACTTTGGGACGCTGAGGTGGTGGATCACACTTGAAGTCAGAAGTTTGAAACCAGCCTGGCCAACATGGTGAAACCCCAACTCTACTATTAATAAAAATATTTAAAAAAACATTTATTCAGGTATGGTGGCACACACCTGTATTCCCAGCTACATGGGAGGCTGAGGCAGGAGAATCTCTTGAACCCATGAGGTGGAGGTTGCAATTTGCACTCCAGCCTGGGCAACAGAGAGATACTCTGTCTCAAAAAAAAAAAGTAGATAATGATAGATGAATAGATAGATAGATAGAAGATAGATAGTGATAGAGGCATCTGGTTGGGCATTGATAAGACATAATACAAAGAAGAGGTTGAGTCAAGAAACTACTGAGATCTTTATTTCTTAAAGTCATTGTGTTTCTAATTTCTTATAAAAATAACTCAATATCAGCTTGTCTTCCTAGAGGCAAGCCCAGATATATACAGAAAGTGGTGAACTTGTAATACGATATGAGGGTGTGGGGATTAAATGAAATTTTAAGTGCCTTGTCTATCACTGATACACAGTAGGCATTCAACAAATATAAATTTCTTTAAAATCCAGCATTAGGGTCAGCCTTGTTAGTCCTCCTTAAATATATTTAGTTCATTCTTTCATTCACATATAGATTTTCTTTCTTTCTTTTTTGAGACAGAGTTTTGCTGTGTTACCCAGGCTGGAGTGCAGTGGCATGATCTTGGCTCACTGCAACCTCTGCCTCCCGGGTTCAAGCGATTCTCCTGCCTCAGCCTCCCGAGTAGCTAGGATTACAGGCATGCTCCACCAGGCCTAGCTAATTTTTTTATTTTTATTTTTTGTAGAGACGGGGTTTCACTGGCTGGTCTTGAACTCCTGAGCACAAGTGATCCACCCACCTCAGCCTCCCAAAGTGCTGGGATTACAGGTGTGAGCTACCGTGCCTGGCATCTCCAAGTATTCATTGATGGCTTACCATGTGTCACACTCAGCACCAGCCCTAGGGGTACAGGGTGAATAACAAATCCCTGAACCCAGAGCACAAGTCTGGTGACTGATGGTGCTAGTGACATCACAGAGAAATGTCTCCTGATTGGAGGGATCAGATCAGGAACCTGTGGGAAACAGTGGGAGACAGAGTCAGAAAAGGATTCAAGGTAAATCACCGGGGTTTGCAGGCTCCTCAATCTGCTTCTCATTATGGCCTGGAGTGGGCCTTGGTACCATCCCTGTGGTTAGAGACGAAGCGGGGAATGGCGTGTCCTCCTTAGCTGTGGCTCAAATCCAAGTGTAGTGATGCCTTAGGAATTGCTGCCTGAAAACAAAAAGAAGAAAACAATAACCATAATGAAATAAAAGCCTTAAAGTGGAAGAAAAACAAAATGTCATGATTTGTGCATTTTTCTGCAAAACCGATTTGTTCTGTGGTGGAAGATAGAGTCTGCATTTGATTTCTACAAGATATGCAGTAATGGGTTACATACTCCAGGGAAAAACTATTCTTAAGGGAGCGAGAACGTGATGGATTCACTTCCTCCGTGAGGTTTATAACATGTGGCAGTTTTAGTGCAAGCAGGTATTTGGTCTATAAACTTGGAGAGCCAGGCATTAGTGGAAGCTCGTTTCCAAATGAAGAAGAATGCAGCTCTCGCTCTCACTCTGGTTATTAGTCCTTCTGGGGATAAACAGGAAGATTAAGTGTTTTCTTGATGTTGTGTTTGCCTGTCACAGTAATGTGCACACACCCCGTTGCCAGCACCCTTATGCGGAGCCACAGACCTGCTATTTTTGTGGGAAAGAGTTGTTCATTGAGAGGCCCAGGTCTCATTCTGTGCTGAATGGTGTCAGGGTTATTTCCACTCTTTGTTCAAATGCTCCCTCTCAATTAGATGCTCTACCATTAGCTGCTTTGCAATTAGAAGCTGGATCTGTGAACATCCCAGTTTCTTGGTCCCCGGAGGCCATTTCATGTCCTCACTCCTCAAAGCCTGCTGTTCTGCTTGTTGCAGTTTAAATGGTGCTAAAGAGAGGCCAACCTGCCAGCCAGCTGGCTTCCCAGAGGACCTTGGAGGCTGCCCGAGCTGAGGCCGCTGGAGACCCCTGCTCAGCTGAGCACGTGTGGGAACTTGAATTGTCATCGCTGTGAGAAGTGACTTCATTCTAGGGGGCTTATGTGTATTAACCAATCTCTTAAAACACTGGCTGGCTGATAAATTAAAATGCCAATTTATTTATTTACTATTAGAAATATACTTGCCAAGCAATATATCTGTGTCAGCCATTCAGTTTGTTCTCTTCACACAAAGCCTATTTTGGGGCTGGGCGGGGTGGCTCACACCTACAATCCTAGCACTTTGGGAGGCCGAGGTGAGTGGATCAGGAGTTGGAGATCAGCTTTGCCAACATGGTGAAACCCCGTGTCTACTGAAAATTAAAAATAAATAAATAAATAAAAAACTAGCCTGATGTGGTGCCAGGCACCTGTAGTCCAAGGTACTCGGGAGGCTGAGGTGGGAGGATTGCTTGAGCCCAGGAGGCAGATGTTGTAGTGAGCCAAGATCGTGCCATTGCACTCCAGCCTGGGCAACAAAGCAAGACTCCATTTCAAAAAAAAAAAATCTATTTGGGAAACCAAATTATAGATCATATATTTCATGGTGAGGGAAAAAGAGACTCCTGCACACTGCTCATTGGAATATAAATTTAAACAAGTTTTCTGGATGGCAATGTTTTATTTTTATGTGGAACCTTTCCATTGGACAAGCATGATGAGTTCATCATTTGTGTTTCCTATCATCACTTAAACATTTACTTGGTGGTGGAAACTTGCCCAGTCACTGGCTGAGAACTTGGATGCCCCTCTGTTCTACTTGCTCTTGAGGAATAGATTGCCCTATGATCTAAGCCACAAATGCTGGCTTGATTCAGAAATTAAGAGTATATAATCCAAGCTATCAATCAAACTTCAGTCTTTTTTTTATAGGTAAGACTTTTCCTTTCCTTCTCCCACCAGGGGTCTGTGTTTGATGGGGCACCTATTCTTCGCACAGGGGTTTTGGTCACCTTCTCTCACTCCTCTCTTTCCCTCTTTTTACTTGTTAATTTCATCTTCTGGCTTTCAGGGGATGGGACCCAGCAAAGGAAGGGGTCAGGAAGCCTTTGGTGGTTGTTACCATGCTTCCCTCTCCCCGGTGATGGGCAGGCCCTCCAGGCACAGCTTAGCTGAAGACATCACCTCCCAAATCCACTTCTTCCACACTCAGCACTTGTTTCATCTTTACCTGAGTGATCTAAAGTAGGAAGCCTAGCTTTTTTGTCTATCTTTGAACATTTTGTTCAGACATCTAACTTTGGTGTGGAACGTCTATTGCAATTAAGATCCATGTACTTTACTTTATGTGTATCTGTCAAGTATTTCCTCAGATTAAATTCATGGAACTGGAATTGTTATGCTCATGAGTGTTAGTAAGAATAGCAGATAAGAGTGTGTGTTCTAGAGTCTATTGTTTCCAAGTGCCAGGGTCAAACTTTAGTCTTAACGTCCTAAAATGTTGTATGTGCATTGAAAACCTTAAAGGTTTTCATAACAACAGCAAATACTTTATTCGGTACTCTTACTAAGTTTAATTTCTCAACAATCCTGTGAATTGTGTTATCATAATCTCCACTTTGCAGATAAAACGAGGCAAAGAAAGACTCAAAACTTGCCTAGAGTCACACCACTAGAAAGGGATACATCTAGCATTCCATCCAGACAGTCTGCCTCCAGTTCTAGGAATTCAGTCTGAGGAAATAGTAAGATACACTAAATAATATAGCTGGATCTTAATTGCAGTATTTCTGATAACTTGAAAAAACTGGGTGCAACTGACATATTTAATAGTAAAAGACTAAATAAGCAGTGATATCTTAATATGCTAGATTCTAAGGACTTTAATGCGTTTTAAAGGAATAGTCACATATGAACAATGCAAAACTAATGTAGTTACACTGTCACCCAGGCTAGAGTGTAGTGGCGCAACCTCAGTGCACTGCAACCTCTGCTTCCCAGGTTCAAGCGATTCTCCTGCTTCAGCCTCCCAAGTAGCTGAGATTACGTGAGCCACCGTGCCCTGCCAACATATGTTAATTTTATTAAAAAACTGTTAGAAATAAAATATAGAGAAGTCAAAAGGAGGAACTGGTTTGTAAGAGAAGATTGAGTTAGAATTGAATTTAAAGTGAAAAAACATCTTTTTAAGAAGGTGATTAGTGGAGTCAGATGGTCCGTTTGAGCAGTTAAGCACCTGAAAACACTTTTCCATTAGACAGCGACATCTCCTGTGTCGTTAGCCTGCTATCTTCTGGATACAATATATGACCTAGAAAGATGTGGGGAAGAGATACAATTTTGAAATTTCTTTTTTTTCAGAAAGGCCACATTTTCCATCTAAAATGCTCTGGTTTCTTTCAGAGAATGCTGATATATAAAGGGGGGAAGGTAAAGAATTTGAAATAGAAGTTTAGCAAGAAAAGATGATGAATTTGGGAAGACTTGTAGATAGAATATGAGTAGAGGGCAGTTTGATGTGGTGTGGTTGATTGCATAGGAACCCTGATGTAGTTTGCAGTGTGGCTTAGTGTACCCTGCAGTCATAAAGCCATATCCATGGAGAACATCAGGACTCAATGTAGGTGTTTCATGTTAAGAGCTGGACTTGGCTTTTTCAGCCAATGGCAGATGGTCTTTGTATCATTCAGCACTTGTGATTTGCAAAACTTTGTAAGGTACATTTGGGGATAGTGAGGGTGGGGGTCAGGTGGTGATATATGCAACATTGATCAAACCTCCATAGTATTAAAAAGATTGTTTAAGAAAAAATCCTTTGCATTTCTTCCCCATTTTGACAAAATCTAAGCTAAAGCTTCAGTTATATAGAACTTCTCAGATTTGATGCCTTTTCAGGATATAATAGAACATGGAAAAAAGGAAGTAGGGTAATTATTTTTTATTTTTATTTTATTTTTTTGAGACAGAGTCTCGCTTTGTCTCCAGGCGCCAGGCTGGAGTGCAGTGGCGGAATCTCGGCTAACTGCAACCTCCCCACCCCAGGTTCAAGCAATTCTCCTGCCTCAGCCTCCCAAGTAGCTGGGACTGCAGGTGCACACCACCATGCCCAGCTAATTTTTGTATTTTTAGTAGAGATGGGGTTTTACCATGCTGGCCAGGATGGTCTTGATCTCTTGACCTCGTGATCTGCCCACCTCAGCCTCCCGAAGTGCTGGGATTACAGCCACCGCGCCCGGCAGAAGCCAGGGTAATTATTATAAAATTAGAGAAATAAATTTAGTGATTTAAAATCCTGAGCTACTTTGCCACTTAAAATTGTGTGTAAAGTTTAGAACTCTCATTGATTAGACTATATCATAAAACTGAAAGTGTGAAGACCAAAGGCCTCAGAATTCTCGCTCTGTTTTAGAGAATCATGTTCAGGAAGAGGAGTCTAATGTGAAACGAGGAATAGATGCCAATTGATTTTTTACTGTCTGTAATGTCAGTAGTACAGTTTTGAACTCTGTTGTAGGGAATGTCAACGGTCCCTCACCGGTCCAGGGAACCGAGAGATGAAGAGTTGAGGGGAGGGGTGGTATTTCCTGGAAGGCAAGTCAATGGTGAAATGGAAGGCCTTTCCCTTTTATGTCCTTTTTGGTCTGATATTTTTCACTGTTAACTGAAGTCTGAAGTAGCTCAAAATAAAAACCAGAAAATAAAAGCTGCAAGTAAAAACTCTATTTTGCCTATGCCAAATGAGATAAAAAACTGGACTTCTGGCTATTCAACATCAATTACAGTGGGTACTGTGGGAGATTCTTTTAATCAGGCACTTCTGGAGAAATTCGTGATGTGTAATCAAGAAATAACCATAGCCTAGAAGCTGATTTTTTTTTTTTCAGTAGTGACAGGCTTTTACCGTGTTAGCCAGGATGATCTCAATCTCCTGACCTCGTGATCCGCCCACCTTCACCTCCTGAAGTGTTGAGATTACAGGTATGAGCCACCACACCTGGCTTAGAAGCTGAATTTTTTCAAGGAGAGCTTCCTTGTTTGTGTTTTCTTCTCCCCTCCTATTTTGGAGGATTAGATGTAAATGATCCTTTGTAAAGTTACCCCATCACCTATTCTCTTTAGCCCATCCTCATGTATTCCACTGACTTTTATCTCTGGTTTCTCTTTGTCCATGGGAGCTTTTCTCTCTGCCCGTAAACATACTTAAATCTACTTTTGGCCGGGCATGGTGGCTCACGCCTGTAATCCAAGCACTTTGGAGGCCAAAGCGGGTGGATCACCTGAGATCGGGAGTTTAAGACCAGCCTGACCAACATGGTGAAACCCTGTCTTTAAAATTAAAAAAAAAAAAAAAAATCTACTTTTTTCCCTGAAACCCGCCATCCATCCAGCCCAGAAAACCTTCCCTCAATCTTCCATTCTTTTACCTCCTATCCTTATTTTGAAGTCTAAATTAACCAGAAGTCTAGTCTGACTTTTTTTCTATGGCTTTACCTGTCACTCTCTCCTAAATAATTTCCAAACCAGCTTGCATAGTCACCTCTCTACTAAAGGTCAGAAATGACCTCAGATATCCCATTTACATTCTTCCTGAGTTCTGAGGCACTGAAATGTGAGTCTCTTCCTCTTTCTTGGAATTCTCATTCCTGGGTTTTGCTTTCCCTCAGTCCTTCTTGCTGGCTCAATCTTCTTTGGCCTGTCCTTGGAATCTGGTGTTTTCCAGGTTCTGCTCTCTGTCTCTTCTCTGGCTCTCAGATAATTAGCATGGCATTTATTCATTTCTGGTACTATGGTAAAACCAGGGACACAAAGATGACTATACATCAGCACCTATTAGGAATCTTTGGACACATTAACATTCCGGAGCCTCAATGTTCTCATATAAAAATGGGTCATAAATACTTGAGATTTAACCATCCTTTTATTATTATTATTATTATTTTTCTCTATAGAAATTAAAGCAACTAACCATCCTTTTCTTGGGGTTTCGCTACTGTCCAATGAGCGCATAGTGAGGGCAGGACTGCTAACGCCTAAACAACACACCCGCATTAACTAGAGCTTTGCTTTACCTTGGTGCAATTTTTGGAAAAATGAGAACCTGCTTTTCAATTAAAAAAAAAAAAATACTTGAGATCCAGATCTACATTTGCAGTTCCCCATGGTGCAGCCCTGGCTATGAGCCCAACGTGACCAAAAGTAAATGCTCAACATCCCCCTTACACAGTCTTTTCCTGTCTCAATAATTCCTCCCATGGTTAATGGCAGTAACATTCCTTAAGTCTAGACACAGGTTGGAAATCTGGGAATCATCCTTTGTTTGCACTTCCCTCAACCTCTACATCCAATGAATCTCCAAGTCACCACTTGTCTATCAGAAATACTGCTTTAAAACCTGCCACTTCATTGCCCCTCCCAGACCTCCTCATTTCTCCCCTGGCCAAGATTACAGTAGCCTTCGTTCTCCTTTCCTTCTTCTAGGTTCTACACCAACTCCAAAATTCATTCTCCACAATGCTGCCAGATTGACTGTTTAAACGTACTACTCTGATCACATCGTATCTCCTCTAAAAGACTTCAGTGGCTCCTACTGTCTACAGGACAAAGTTCAAGCATTTGTAAAGCACTTTCTCTTTTGTCCACAATGTCCTTGTAAGCTCTCACACTGTGTCCTCCTTCCTTTACCCAATCACCTCTCATTTTAGCCACAAGGGTTACTGGACTTTCCTGAGAGGAGTGAGGTCCCTGTGCCACGGTTCATGTTCTTCCTTCTGTTTGCAACACTTTTCTCTTATTCCCCCATATGGCGACATCCTCCTGGATTTCAAAATGTGTCCCAAAGGCCTCTTCTTCACTGAGGCCTTCTTTGATCTTTCTCTGGAGGAATAAATCCTTCTCCATTCTTTGCTGTGCTCACAGAACTTTGCTACCTCTTCTCTTTGCCACCTTATCAGGTCGCATTCATAGATGTGAGCGTTATCTTATCTGCTTATTGAGCAAGGACTGCACCTCAGGCTTTTGAACATCCTAGGAGCTTATCATCGTCCCAGGGCCAGAACTCAACCAAAATATATGGCATGAAGCAAGTTAAAAAAGAAAGAAGACTACAGAAGGCCACCAGGTCCGGGGTTATATGGCAAAACCAGCCTTGTGTTGGTGTGAGCATTGAAGCAATGTTTTTTCCTGTTTCCAGCAGATCCCAGAATATTCACCAATTTAATTAATCCTATATCCTGTGACCTTCGACCTAGAGTCAAAGGAGCAAAGCCATGAAGAAAACCATTTTGTCCACATGGAGGTAGCACATTCACTTCCATAATCCTATCTGAGGTCCCCAGGTTTCTCACCCCAGGGTCCATTTATAGCCAGACCCAACTTTTCCTTGCCTGAGCGCCAAACTCAAGAGGCTTCACGTCTCCTGCACCACCTTCTTCTGGGCTATAGAAGGCATTAATTTTAAGGTGATTTAAAAAAAATCATGTGTGGAGGTTCATCATAAATTCCTTGCCCCAAGCGCTGGAGTAAGTTTCAATCATTCACCATATTCCTGAATAATGAAGAAGATTTCCCACCAAAACAGCACTGTCATCCACCCAAATGGGCAACGCCTTTTCCTGTGTGTCCCCAGAAGTGTTTGACAAGCTCTAAGGGGAGCCACATCTCATGCTTTCTGGAGTTTATACTGGTTGGAGTGGGTGATTACTCCCAGGCCCGCGGGTAGCACCAGCATCCCTAGCATCCACGGTCATATTAACTTTTCCACAAGGGTTTTCTTTCCACCGCATTCCTACTTTTAAGAGCAGGCAGCCACAGCTGTGACACTTTGCCATCCCTTTCCACTTGTTTCCAATAATGCCTCTTTAGTTACTTTGTGAAAAGATTCTCGGCTGAGATTTTTCTTGCTTTCTATCTTCTAAAGTGTTTATTACTAGAAGATTCAACTTTCAGATTCTCCGAAGAAAATTCCTAGGAAAGGTAAGAGGGAGAAGAAGGCTGTAGCTAAAATTAGTTTCTTTTTTGGCTCTGCAAAAGCGATTGCAGTGATGGCAGTAGTCGGCGGTGGTAACTTAACAAATGGCTTCAGAAATAAGCTTTTCACTGGAATTTGAAAGAGCTCTCCATGAATCCTGTTTTATAATTACTGCCTGATTCTAATGGGGCACTCTAAAGCTTGAGTATCTCCCAGTTTCATTCCTCAGGTGAGCCTTCTGCTTAGCTGCGTCCAATCTGACACATCGGCGCTGAACTCTCACCCTGCAGTTTATGGGCTGATGACTGTTTAATTACACCTGCCAGCCTTCAGAAATCTTAGTGATTAAGAATTGCAGGCCGGGCGCGGTGGCTCATGCCTGTAATCCAAGCACTTTGGAGGCCAAGGCGGGCGGATCACCTGAAGTCGGGAGTTCAAGACCAGCCTGACCAACATGGTGAAACCCCGTCTTAAAAAAAGAAAAAAAAAAAAAGAATTGCAATACTGTGTGCTATTAATCTGTCTGGATTCCTTTTCATCTTAAGAAGTCAAAGAATTTTTTTGTTAACTTTCAATATACTCAGGGGAACTTGGTAGTGAGTGTCAGAAGAAAATAGAGTTAATATGATGGTAATTGACCTCCCCAGGGTAATTCTAAGTCAGCAGCAATTGGGATAAGAATTGGAAGATTTGGGTGCCCTTTCTGTTTAGTTAAAATTAGCTTTGGCCATAAATTCTAAAGCATACTATCATTATACAGGTTCAACTTGTCTTTGCTGTGTGTCTGCATATATTCACGTACTACTTCACCTCCACAGTTAGTACTTTCCATCTCTAAAATGCAGAGAGCAGGTTGGCACAGTGGCTCATTCCTGTAATCCCAGCACTTTGGGGGGCTAAGCAGGCGGACCACCTGAGGTGAGGGTTTCAAGACTAGCCTGGCCAACATAGTCAAACCCCATCTCTACTAAAATACAAAAATTAGCCAAGTGTGGTGTCTCGCTCCTGTAGTCCCAGCTACTTGGGAGGCTGATGCAGGAGAATTACTTGAACCCTGGAGGCGGCAGAGGTTGCAGTGAGCCGAGATTGCAGCCACTGCACTCCAGCCTGAATGATAAAGTGAGACTCCATCTCATAAAAGAAAAGAAAAAAAAAATGCAAAGAGCACAGGAGAGTTGGACCAAAGTTTGTCTACAAATTTCCAGTTAATCTTGGAGATCTTCATCTTTTCCAAACAACAGGACCCACCAAGATTTACAGAAGAGTAGTGGCCAAGGAATTTAGAATTTAGAATGTTATAATTTATACTTTTCCTAAGAAAGTCTTTGTTGTAAATAAGGTTGCATGCTCCATTGACACGGAAAGAAAAGGGGAAGGAATGAGGAATAGCAATGATTCAGAGTCTAATTAATGTGGCCACCAATTTTTGTGTAATTAACAGTACATTTCTATTCTTTAATAAAATTGATAAGATTCTACCAAGTTCAGTGTTTCTGAAGTTGGGAAATAGGAGGTGTCCCTGGGGGTAGGGAGGAGAAAAGTGATTATATAAATTTATGCCTCCCCAAGATTGGTCAGGTGACATGCACCTGCTAACGGGGATAAAAATTAGGAGATTAGGAAATGGACACAAGTAAATCCTTTCTCCAAAAACAGAGAAACCAAGCTAGTGGCCGTAGGCAGAACTTGCTTCTAATGTCTGCACTCTGATACTCAAAGCTAACTGGATTTATGCGTTAAATTTGACTCCAATCTGATCATCTAGGTAGCCTGTATTTTGGGGAGACTATTCTATTTTTAGTGCCTTGGAGGATTTCCAAAATTGTTCAGCCAAATGTAGGTTGTCCCTTTAATTACCTCTTTACCATCACCACTCCATTACTGCCTCTGAATGATGACTTTGTGCATTTTTCACTTAAGGGTAATGAACTGCTCTCTTAGTTCCATCATTCAACTTTGTTCTAGGGAGTTTCTTTATAGACAATTTCTATTTTAATCAGAAATGAATGGGACTATTGCCTTTAAAGTGGACCATCTGTGGGTTTACCAGGAAGTTTATTAACTTTGATCTTTGTTCAATTTAACTTTCTGCCAGAGCTTCCAGTAAAGTTCTTTCAAGCCTGCAGAAAGCAGAGCTCAGAACTCAGAGAGTGGGCTCTGTGGGAGAGGGAGGGGAAACCAGTTGGGAGGATGAGAGAAGGGAGTGTGTGGATAGAGAACGCAATCCCAGTCTCAGCTGAGGTGGCAGTGGGGAGCTGGGAACATTCTTCTAGAAGAGCCTGGAACAAATCCTCAACTTGACTCCAATTTGAGACTTTTTTGGGCTAGCAAGGTAGGTTTTTTTTTTTTTTTTTTTTTTGAGACAGAGTCTCACTCTGTCACCAGGCGCCAGGCTGGAGTGCAGTGGCGCAACCTTGGCTCACTGCAACCTCCGCCTCCCGGGTTCAAGCAATTCTCCTGCCTCAGCCTCCTGAGTAGCCAGGACTACAGGCATGCGCCACCACGCCCAGCTAATTTTTTTGTATTTTTAGCAGAGACGGGGTTTCACCATGTTGGCCAGGATGGTCTCGATCCATTGACCTTGTGATCTGCCCGCCTCAGCCTCCCAAAGTGCTGGGATTACAGGCGTGAGCCACCGTGCCTGGCCATTTTTTTTCTTTTTTTAAAGAGATGGGGTCTTGCTCTGTTGTCCAGGCTGGAGTGTAGTGGTGCCCTCACAGCCCACTGGAGATTTGAACTCTTGGGCTCAAGCGATCCTCTCGTTTCAGCCTCCTGAGAAGCTGGGACTACATGTGTGTTCCACCATGCCCAGCTAATTTATTTTTATTTTTATTTTATTTTATTTTATTTTATTTTATTTTATTTTATTTTATTTTTTATAGAGATGGGGGTCTCATTCTGTTGACCAGACTGGTCTTGAGCTCTTGGCCTCAAGTGACCCTCCCACCTCAGCCTCCCAGAGTGCTGGGATTACAAGCGTGAGTTACCGTGCCTGGCCTAGCAAGGTAATTTTAAATAGACACTGCCTTCCCAATGATACCGTTTCAAAAGCCCTGATGCCAGCCTGAGCTGAATGTGATGATTGTGAGGACTGATCCAGGTACTACCCAGCTCTGTAACAAAACAGGGAGACAGGTGGAGAGCATCCACAACTCTGTGGATGGATTGGGCGGCAGGCAGAGGCTTCTGGCCTGCAGCTTATGCAGACCACCACACAGGCTCTGCTCTTACAGCTTCCAAATTACTTCTCTGGCCTTTGAAGTGGAGCAATTTAGGATGACTGCAGATCCTTCTCGGTTTAACAAATGCTTTCTGCCCTCGGTCCAGGGCCCTTACTCTTCCTGTCCTCTAATTCTGTCATCTCAGTCATCTACAGGAAGACAGGAAATCTTGGATATCAAAACTTCTCCAAGATCCTACTCTATTTCTTTACTTTTTTAAAAAATAAACAAGCAAACAAACAAAAACTTACAGCTGGGCGTGGTGGCTCACGCCTGTAATCCCGGCACTTTGGGAGGCTGATGGATCACCTGAGGTCAGGAGTTCGAAACCAGCCTGGCCAACATTGTGAAACCCCGTCTCTACTAAATATACAAAAAATGAGCTTAGCATGGTGGTGCATGCCTGGAATCCCAGCTACTCGGGAGGCTGAGGTAGGAGAATTGCTTGAACCTGGGAGGTAGAGGTTGTAGTGAGCTGAGATCGTGCCATTGCACTCAGCCTGGACGACAACGGTGAAATTCCATCTCAAAACAAAACAAACTTTATTGAGGTAAGTGATTGACGGTAAATGGCAGAGATTTAGTGTAGGGTTTCATAAGTTTTGACACATGTGCTTACCCAGGACACCACCACCTCAATCGTGATAATGAACATTTCCTTCACCCCTCAAGTTTCATAGTTGCCCCTTTGTAAAACCTCCTTCCGTTTGCCCCATTTTCAGTTTACTTTCTGTGACTGTAGATTACTCTGCAGTGTCTAGGATTTTATGAAAATGAAATCATCTTTTCTCGTCTGATTTCTTTCACCCAGCATAAATATTTTGAGATTCATTCATGTTGCTTCATTCCCTTTTTCTCCTGAGGAGTAATCCACTGTATGGACCTGTCACAATTTGTTAATCTGCTGAGGAATCATTCCTGTGTGTAAGGGGAGTTATAAGTCACTTAATCTAAGAAAATCATCAGTCATCTGTAGTTATCTATCTTCAGATTACATAAGTGAGCCAGAACACCACTTAAGAATTTCCTTGGGGCTGGGCGTGGTGACTCATGCCTGTAATCCCAGCATTTTGGGAGATCGAGGCGGGCAAATCACAAGGTCAGGAGATTGAGACCATCCTGGCCAACATGGTGAAATCCTGTCTCTATTAAAATACAAAAATTCGGGTGCCTGTAATCCCAGCTACTTTGGAGGCTGAGGCAGGAGAATCACTTGAACCGGGGAGTTGGAGGTTGCAGTGAGCTGAGATTGTGCCACTGCACTTCAACCTGGCAACACAGTGAGACTCCATCTCAAAAAAAAAAAAAAAAAAGAAAGAAAAGAAAAGAAAAGAAAAAAAGGATTTCCTTGGAAATTGTTAGAATTCAGATTTACACCTCTTCCTGACATTTGCTTCCAATGATGGAGTGAACCCTGGGACTCTGCACTTTTTGCAGCAGCCTATGGTGATTCGAATCCAGCTATATGGTCTATACTTAAAACACTAAATTATTTAAATATTGAGATTCTAGAAGGTTAGGAGCAAAGGCTGGATTTAAATGCACAATTTTTGACTTCTAAGTTTAGGGCTCTTTCTACTACATGATGTCAACACCAAATAGGATCAGCCACATGGAGGCCTGATGCTGTCTGCTAGCATAAATATCTGCCTTCTCATCAAAGAAATGCCACAGCTTGATTCTGAGCTGCTTTCATGTGTTTCCAGAAGAGGGCACTGATAACAAATCCTTTCTTTTACGCATGGTTTTCTTTCTCTTTCTCTCTCTCCCCTCCCCCTCTCCCCCCCTTTCTTCCTCCACTTTGTTTTGTTTTGGTTTGTTTTTTTGTGTGATTTTTTTTTTTGGTCATCAAAGTTGCAAATATGAAAAGCAACAAAGTGGGACAACAAAAGTGTGGAGAAATTATTTTACTTTGATAAGTAGCCAAACCCCCGGAGAAATTTCTTGACTTCATGACATTTTTAATACAACCTTGCCTGTAAGTGCTGTCGCTGACTGGCTTCCAGTCTCTAATTTTGTGAGTCAGCGCCTTCTCTCAGTGACTTCCTCAAAATTATAGCAATAGGAGGGGGCTGGACGGAACATGCAGAGGTGAGAATGCTGAAAATTTAACCAGAGTTGAAGAAACACTTACCTTTAGGAACAACAGTGACAAAAAACGTCATCTAGTTATCTTATTCCCTATCTCTTTCCCTTTGGTGGTTAGGGAGGAAGCCATGAGCCTAACTTGGTATATATTTTTTCCCTTCAATTATTATAATTCCGGTGAACCTTGGGCTGCTTTCCTCCAAACTCTGAAAATTTGAACTCAGGCAGTAGGACCTGAACCATGAGTTGATACCTGGTGGCTGAGAATGTTGCTTCTAAGCAGGGATATAGTGATTGTGAAAAACCAAGCAGTAACATATCAGATGAAAGAAGAAAGGGGCATGAGTCCAACTCAAGCTGTCAGAAAAATTTAATTCCTCTTTGATAGTTTTGGCATTTTCCTAAAAATACTTTATGACAAAAAGTAATTCAAATGTGTTTTCTACCTCTGAAGCCCTAGAATGAAAGTGAGCTTTTGCCTCAATGAGATGAAATAAGACAAGGCTTTGAGAATTCAATTGACCCCGCCCTCCTTCCACCCCCAGGTAGAATTGTGAGAAGGCACGCTGTGTCCCTAGATCGCTCAGACTCACTTTTGCAACCTTTTCTTTCCCCACTCTTAACAACTATGGGGGATCCATCGCTCTCCTCATTGGGTCCTTAGTGTGGGTTACACAGAGTCTTACTAGCTGGTGCTGTCTACATTTGCATTTGAACATGAATTGTGGCATGACAGGCTTTATTTTTGATTCACAAGGCTTGGTAATAAGACAGAAGATTGGTAATAAGAAGTTCTAATCTATGTTCATTTACTTATCACTTGTGGGCCTTTAGGCAAGTCATTTTACCTTTATGAGTCTATTTCCTCATGTGTTAAATAGTAATGATGATAGTAATACGCACATTTGTGAGTGGCTATAGGGATTAGAGATTATATATATAAAGTGCCTGGTCCATACACGGTAATTAAAGGCATGTTGGACATGCGGGTGTCAGGCATGAAGATGATGGACTTCTCCGATTGATAAGAGGACTTTTCTAGGACAGCTGAAACTGGCTTATAAGAATGGAGAGTAGTAACTGCCTACGCAATTAAGGTGGGCCTATGTGTTTTGCCCTAATGCCTCTTGTCTACCTAATTTGTCTACGTGTCCATTGTAATCATGGAGCCTGAATCTTTGGATAACTTATGAGAGTCATAAATCTAACTGGGTGAATGTGGAATTGAGAAGATACTCCAATGTATTTGTGAGACCAACTACTTAAGGGTT
Organism: Cacajao melanocephalus; assembly: GCA_963573385.1. Lineage (NCBI taxonomy): Eukaryota > Metazoa > Chordata > Mammalia > Primates > Pitheciidae > Cacajao > Cacajao melanocephalus. Next base: position 65,113 of record CAUYLG010054411.1, read on the forward strand.
GCTACATTTGAAACACAATTCTAAAATATATACATATACAGAATGACAAATGATTTCCACAGGTTTGACAAGGAAACGAATCTCATTACTTTATGGTCACACTTCTGCGACAATGCAATTTTATTTTGCCAAAATATATGTCTATGTTTATGCACATATACATGCTCCTTGATGGCCTATTTCTATACTCACCCAAATTATATATAATAAAAACTGTCCTTTTTACAATGCAGTTTGTTATTTCTTGCACTTTTTTTTTTTTTTTTTAAAAAGACAGGGTTTCACCATGTTGGTCAGGCTGGTCTTGAACTCCCGACCTCAGGTGATCCACCTGCCTTGGCCTCCAAAGTGCTTGGATTACAGGCGTGAGCCACCATGCCCGACCTATTTCTTGCACTTCTTAATGGCTGAAACGTACATTGCGATTTCCGTTCTCAGGTAATGAGAAGCTGTGATGGATATTAACAGAAGAGGCTTCGAGTGGGAAGTTCTCCCAGATTTTCTCACTGCCTCTCTCCAAATTTGATATGCTGTAATGTTTTCAGTCTTATTATTAGAGTGTGAGGGTGGAGATGGATCATATTGAGAAGGAAGAGTTAAAGTACTAGACTCTAAAAATGTGTAAACAGCCATCAAGGGAAATTCTGAAGGGTCCTAGTGCTGGGGAAGGTTTAAGGAGTTTATTCTTGGCATCATTGCCTATAATCTGTAATTAGCAACCCACTGATATGGTATTTGTTGAATTCCTACATTATAGGTAAGGACTATTGAAATTGCACTTCGCCAGTGGGAAAACAGACTACAATATTCACATTAGCATAGATTTCAGTTTCTGGAGTAGGTAGTTTGCCTGAAGCCAGATAGTTCTTAGGAATCAATCATCTCATTAGCCCCAGGGGACTGGATCTCTGTACTTTGTAGAGTGGGTACAGTTGCTGGAACATCTGCCTGTGGGCACCTGCCTTAGTGGAAAGAGAATTTTTTTTTTTTTTGCAGGCATTAAAGCTCAGAATAATTCAAAAACATTCCTCCAGGTACTGAACAACTATTTATCAATCTTACAGATGGAATTATTGCTGTCTCTGCCCGGAAGCCTTTGTTGACGTCTCCTTCCAATCAGTCAGCTCAGGGTTTAATCTGGTTAATCCCACAGAGCAATGGCATTCTTTTTCTGCCATAGCTTTTCCTTAGTCCCAGGAGAGGGAAGAAATATTTAGATTATTGAGAGGTCTGTGTTTTTCAGCACACTGCTCCAGTATCAGAAATATGTGGCAAAACGAAGTAACTTGTTTTCCTTCTTCAAGGGTAGATGAGACATAGCTGCAGTTTTTCAAACTCTGGAAAATGTAACTATGTATGTTTCTGCTACATGGTATTACTGGCTGTCAGGTGTGGAGCAGGTTAGTTTGATGATGATAATGAAATATGTCATTATTTCCCCATTTCTAGAAGTGCTCAGTGTGAACACACAGTGGATCCAAAGCATAGAGTATCTACGACCAGGACCTAATAAAACTCAGATCAGAAGGTTGTCTTGGCTCTACCTATCAACTTCTTCTTCTATCAATTAACGTATGTGTGGAATGTGATGGTAGTCTGAGTTATATCAGTGGCATAAAAGGATGGATAGGATATTACAAAGGATATTAAAAACGTAGTCTTAGGAGGATTTGGTGACCGTGTTAGTTTCCTAGTGCTATTACAACAAATTACCCCAAACTTGGTGGCCTAAAACAACAGAAATTTATTCTTTCCCAGTTCTGGAGACCAGAAGTCTGAAATCAAGGTGCCAGCAAAGCCACGCTCCTTTAAAGGGTGTGGGTGAGAATCCTTCCTCGCCTCTTCGGCTTCTTGTGACCCTGAGTCTTCTTTGGCTTCTAGCTGAGTGACTCCAATCTTTGCCCATGTCTTTCTTCACATGGCCTTCTCCTTCTTCTCTGTCTTCTTTCCATGTGTAATCTCCTTCAGCCTTTCTCTTATCAGGGCACTTGTCACTGGATTTAGGGACTATCCAGGTCATCCAGAATGATCTCATCTCAAGATCCTTAACTCAAGGACCCTTTTCCCAAATAAGGTTCGATTAACAAGTTTGAGATCAGGGTATGGTTCTGTCTTTTTGGAGGGTACCATTTAGCTCACCACGGTGGGTTAAACATGAATGTGTTTGTTTGATTAAGGAGTTCCAACAAGGATGAATCCCAAATCTCTGGCCAGGACAGATGGTAGGATTGTGGTGGCAAATACCTAGAAGAGAAAACATTTGAGGAAATGCTTTTAGACACTGAGTTTAAGGTGGGGGATAGAGGAAACAGAAACTTGACTTCACCATTTTGTCTCATATTAACCCAGCATTGAGATTTACAAAATTCTGTCAACGTTTTTCAGCTAGCACACATGCAAATAGAAAAAGGCTACAGCGATTCCTGAGTTGGGCCTTAGATTATGCTACATCTTGACATTTTACTTTCAGACTACATTGAGATAAACAGTGTGATTTTATGAACAAAATTAATTTTTCCTTTGTATCCTAGCATCAGTTAGTTAGTATTTGAAGTATCCTGATCAGGAATACACACTTCAGGCATGATTACCAAGCACTTCAAATATTGCCATGGAAATCTGCTCATAAGGACTTCATAATTAGCATAAGAGATATAAAAATAATTTTTCACTAATGAAAAGAAAGGTGTTCAACATATGTATTGACTCTCATCTCCCACCACTGTTGCATGAAAACTTGTGGGAATCGGACAAGCCCAGCCACCCAATTCCAGTTCCTTCAGAGAAGCCCTCAGTGTACAGCTCATTAGTCCTGAGTCCCACACTTCACAGAACACCATTGCCTGATCAGAATGTTGCCTGTTCCCATCATTAAACAGCACAGCCCTGGACTGAGACTGTCACACACTCACACACACACACATGCACACACACCCCTGGATGAGGGGAGACAGACTTTCTGGTGATTTATAACTGATACTGCTACTTCAAAATTGGAGGACTAGCTGGGCGCCGTAGCTCACGCCCGTAATCCCAGCACTTTGGGAGGCTGAGGCAGATGAATCTTCTGAGGTCAGGAGTTTGAGACCAACCTGTCCAACATCATGAAACCCCATCTCTACTAAAAATACAAAAAAAATTAGCTGGGCATGGTGGCGGGCACCTGTAATCCCAGATACTAGGAAGGCTGAGGCAGGAGAATCACTTGAACCCAGGAGGTGGAGGTTGTAGTGAGCTAAGATTGTGCCATTGCACTCCAGCCTGGGCAACAAGAGTGAAACTCCATCTCAAAAAAACAAAACAAAACAAAACAGAACAAAATTGGAGGACTAAGGCATAATTGTTATTTGATATTTGCTTCTACAAATAAATAGTATTCTTGATAATTCAAATAATAGTAGTTATTGGAGAAATAATAATTTCAAAAATTAAATGTATTAAACCTGTGTGATTTGAGAGAGTTACAACAGTATTTCATGGGTTGAGAAACCACAGAAGAGATCAGTTCTAGTAATTTAATAGTGCTGCTGGCTCTGTACCTCAAGTCACCACTGGATTTACACTTCAGAAAGTGTCCATATTTTATTGCAAAAAATGAAGGGAATTTATTGAAGATAGACCACAAGTATTATAAGTGTATAATGAGAGTAAAATTCTCTAACTAAAACAATTTATGTTTCCAAGATTACAATTTGCATGTGGAAGAGAAAGTAGCTTTCATAAATGAGGGAAATGTGCTGGTTTTAGGGAAGAATACAAGCAAAGATTGTGAAACATTAGCAACCTATTTGTAACTTTTAGCTAAATCTGTTTTTCTCCCTATTTTTGATAAAGGAATTAAAGACTAACCAGACATAAAAAACATGCCAAAACATTTTATTGGAATTATCCTTCTAAATAAACATGTAGCCATGTTTATTTCCTGATAGAGTTTGGTTCCTGATAGAGTGACTTTTCAGGTGGTAACTTTTCAGGTGATGTGGTGGCATGTACCTGTAGTCCTAGCTAATCAGGAGGCTGAGGCTGGAGGATTACTTGAACCCAGGAGTTTGAGGCTACAGTTGTTAGGGTCACACCACTGCACTGAGTGGCAGAGCAAGATCCTCTCTCAAATATATGTATTGAGACACACACACACACACACGCACACGTAATAACTAAAAGGTAACCATTTAGGATTGAGATTTCTCTTCAAATAGCGTCAGTAAATGTCACATAGCTGCCCAAGTCTGAGTTAGGTCTGACACTGAACAATGGAAGAAGCTCTTGGCCAGAAAATTTTACTCAAATGGAAAGAAGAAAGGAGAGAAGATAAGGAAATAGGGCAAAGGAAAGATAACAAAGCCAGTGAGAATATGCGATTCTCTTCTTGTAATCATGGACTCAGAGAATCTTAGCAGCAGAGGTTTCATAGACATCACCTAATTCCTGTTCCCTCAACTGTATTGTAGATAGCAGTCTCCAGGTTTACTTCTACTTAAGGCACCATTTACAATTCACACTGCTGGAATTGTTAGAATGCTTTATCTCACACTGAGCAGAACTACCTTTCTTAGATTTGATGGCTCCTGGTTCTGTCCTTGGGAAAACATGGAATAATTCTTCTCCGTCTTTGGCCTGACAGCCTTTCAAATGTTTAAAGATAGCTGCCATCTCCCTTCTGTGTTTTAAAATAAATGGACAATCAGAGACAGTTACAATCACCTGAGATTTGTATGACAGGGACATTCTGGGGAGTTTCACATCATTCTATCCAGACAATCTAAGCAGAACAAACTGACAGCTACAGAAAAGTCCCCAGGATAGATTTATTGTCCTCATCTCAGTTTTCTGGCCAAAAGTCTTAAGAATATGAAATGCTAACGCTATTTTGAGTACTTTGTTTTCAAGTAAAAGCTAAATTAAATCTCATGGTCATGAATTGTGATATGATTTTAAAACGGTTGTTTTCATTCATGATTAGCCCAATTTTACATCCTTGGTTTTGTGATGTAAAAAGAATGAATTCAGTGCAACTAAAAGATCAACATGAAGTTTTGCTAAATACTTAGATCAAGTGTTTATTGCATGTTTAATTTGTTTTTCTAGAATCACAGTGACACAGCTTAACAGTAATTTACAGTTTTGAATGTAAGATGGTAGGTATAGAAATCACCCAATAAACATTGTTTTTAGATATCTAATTGTGTTGTCTGTAATTCACTTTTAAAATACTTTAACATAGTGATATAGTTTTAATGTACAGTGTTAGTGTACAATTATATTCAGGCGAAGGTTGGTTACCATTTGGAGTACCCGGATTAGGAATATACCCTGGTTGGGAATACTGGAAGTAGTTACGCAACGCTGGAGAGACATGAGTCAGAGACACTTCAGCAAGTTTTCTTCTTAAGTTTTGATCAACACCAGAGATTTTATTAATGGCTAAATTATTAGAAATATGTTTGCTAGAAACTATTTCTGTATTGGTAAAATTAGTAATGATAAAGAAATGTGGATTTTCTGAAAACATTATACAGAAATTCCTGTCTTTCCGATATTTTTACAGTCCCAATACTTGATAGCTTTCAGAGTGGCACTCCTGACTTCTGACTGAACCAGTAGATTATTTCTGTTTGATTTGAAAAATTTGATCATTTAAAAAATTAACTAAATCCTGCCACTATAATAAACCTTTTCATTCAAGGAGCCATCAGAACACGTAAAAAGTAGAGATCGCTGGGCGCGGTGGCTCACGCCTGTAATCCCAGCTCTTTGGGAGGCTGAGGTGAGCAGATCACCCGAGATTGGGAGTTCAAGACCAGCCTGACCAACATGGAGAAACCCCGTCTCTTAAAAAAAAGAAAGAAAAAAAGTTGGCCGGGCGTGGTGGCTCACGCCTGTAATCCAAGCACTTTGGAGGCCAAGGCGGGCGGATCACCTGAGGTCGGGAGTTCAAGACCAGTCTGACCAACATGGTGAAACCCTGTCTTTTTTTTTTTTTAAATATATATTAAAAAATAATAATAAAAAAATTAAAAATTAAAAAAGTTTTTAAAAAAAGGTAAAGATCTGGGACCTTGTCAAGCTAACAGAACAGGTTCTATGCCTGCTTTTGTGCCTACTTGTCTGTATGTGTGGCAGAATTCCATCTGGGACTTCTTTCCATTGTATCATTCTGCCTGGTAGCCAGGATTTAGACGAAAAGACCTATGACTCTCATCTACCTATAGTTATGAAAGGTGTATTAAATTGGATTATTGTTTAAAAATACTGTGTGAAAAGTATGCTTCTTCCTCTTTTGACTTTAGGATGACCACAGAGCATGCTTTAGCCAATGTGATGTTGTGACAAAGGCAGAGGTAAAAAATGGGCTTGTTCAGTGGGCTTGCCCTCTTGCATCTCTGCAAAGACCATGTAGAAACATGTTCTAGATGTCCTTCTGGTCCAAGAAAGATGAGAAACACATAGAGCAGACTTGGGTCTCAACTGCAGCTCAGAATCACTCATCTCAAATTAGCTGGTTGGTTGTTTGATACGTGGCAATCACTGACTGGTATTTGAGGCTACCAATATTTATCCCCCAAACCTAATGATCACGAATGCTCAAGTTAGACGAAGTAGTATACAATTTTCAAATAATGCTTCATTGAATTCTCACCACAAATCTAGGAGTAGGCATTCTTTTTCTATTGTATAGATAAAGCAATCAAGGCTAAGAGTGATGAAAACCACTTGGACCAAATCACACCACTAGGAGAAATAGAACAAGAATTAGCTCTAATCAGATTGTAGAGTGCATCCTCTTCCACTACACTGCATTGCGCACTCATACTGATTTGCTTAGAATGAATTGAACTTTAGATAAAGATGTATCCATGAAGCAGCAATAGAGACAATGACTGAACACAATCCAGTGAGGGTCATTCCTGGGCATGCTTACTCAGCAAAGTCATCTTTAGTGAGCACCTACTATGTGTCAGTGCATTGTTGTATGTCCTAGGGATTTAATGACTAAGCATGATAGACATTGTCCTCGTTCTCTAATCTTATTATGGATGTGTTTAATATATACATGCTTTAAAGTTTGTTTGTGATGTAAGAATTTGGTCTAATTTTACACTGTGTATATAAACAACAGCCCTAGACAAAGGAAACTCTGTTCCTGGTGGAGTGACTTTTCAGGTTGTGACTACTAACTGTTTGGAATGCAAGTAACAACTACTCTCAGAAATGCATTCAACTACTAAATGCATCTGAGTTGTTCTTCCACACAATGCTCCAGTATATTACAGGTCAGAGAGCTGGGGAAAAGCAAAATTACTCCTACTGTTCTACAGGGGGGAAAAAGCAATAGGATATTATGATTCTTATTAATAAACATTATTAAACTCAGACAATTGCGGCAGTTTAAGGTAAAAATAATTAATCTACTGAAAGAATGGTAAACCAGAAAAGATAAAAAATTATAATTAAAGAATGAAAATGACATTTGGTATCAGAGTCATCTCAGCAGACTATCTGAACAGTGCACTAAACAAAGTGAATTGTTTCTACCATAATAACGGTATTTACTGTAATACAATGGCATACTAGAAATCTAATTGCAACCTGTCAAGGATTAAAAAAACCACGGTTATAATGTGAAAATACAGGAAGAATAGATATGATCTGTATTTTTAAAGGAACATGGCAATGCTACTATATGGTTCAATTTTCAGATATCAGGATTTAATATAATAAGAAAAGACAGAGAAAATGAAAATTGGGGAAACTTTTGAATAGGTGCTTTAAGAAGGGGATTTGCAACTGATTGGAAATAGGCTGATTTTGATTACCTTTTAATGTGAGATAAAATAAAGATGGGGTAAATCCAAAGTAAAACATAATTATAAGTTTCTGCATAATCCCTGGCAAAATATTAAAGATTAGATTTCAGAATTGTGTTAGTAGTTCCATACAACTTTTACTATTCATAGTTACCCATTGTACATTAAGCATTGTCAGAAACAGAAAAAATATATTCATAAATGGAAATAATAAAAAGATATTTAATAAGATATCTGAATTTTAAAGTTTTGCCTTTTCTTAAATAAAAGAAAAAATAAAACACAATAGAAAACAATCTAAATACTACGGTATGAGTGAGGAGACAGAATGATATAAATTCATTTTTAAATAGAAAAAAATTAAGTGCAAAGTACTTTATTAAAAAAGCATGAACACACCATTCTATATGCTATCCCCTGATTTATTTTCACAATGTTTTATGTGTATATATATTACACACACACACACACACACAATAATTTCCATGGGAGGACATTCGAATGGGTATTCATAAGGAGTCATGCAGGTTAATTGGCCAAAAATTCAGGTAAGTAGTCCTATTTCCACAATGGCTGAAAAAGATGAGCACTATTCATTCTAACATAACTCTAAAATGTAATCAGAAAAATCAACAGCTCTTAAATACTGACAATTGATAGATTCACAGTACTGATACACAGGTGAGAATAATAGCTTCATTTCAGGTAAGTATAAGGGATTTGGGGATATCTGGTTATGAAGAGTTTAAGATTGACAAAATAAGTGTTGATAGAAACTGTTCATGAAAAGTGGCCACCATCCATTCTACATTTTGAGAAACAATGCAATAATCTGGTGATTTTGGTCCATTTTTGTCTGTCCCAAATACAGAAGCTGATGGACATATACAAAATAAACTACTAAAAACCTTGATGAGTGATAAAGTCCATCTGCCAGCAGCTGCTGAAGTATACTTTGACAGGTTACATATTGCAGAGAGAGAGGGAGAGAAAGAGAGAGAGACTATTAGAATATATTTTCAGAAATAGTTGTGATTTTTTTAGAAATGAAATTAAAACATAAAACACAGAAGGCATATAGTAGGGAAATATATGTCAAAATTGCATTCCTAAAGTACTGTCATCTCTGAGGAAATTGTACTAGCTTTATCCACCTCAAAGTATTTTTCTGATGTATGTAATTAAATAATGATAATACTGACTTACATTTAAAGATATGTTACTTTATTATTATGTTACTTGGCTGAATTCATTATTAAAGATATTGACATTTGAGATGTTTAGAATACTAGAAGGTATAGATATGGCTATACATTTATTATATTTTAGAAAGATATTTATTTTCTCTCTGATTATAATGGCACTACATTGTAAGGAATTTTGATCGTAAGAATCACACACAAAAAAAACTGGACTAATCTGTACTACCATACAGATTATAGGTGAGAATATAGGTGTCATCATTTTGGCATATTTGCTTCTAATAATTTTACTGCTCTATTAAAAAAATACATATGTACCAATTTGTTTCCAGCTTTTTTCTTAATATTATATCAGCAACATTTTCCTATGTGATTAAAATTTTTAATAAACATAATTTTATTATTTTTTTTTGAGATGGAGTCTTGCTCTGTCACCCAGGCTGGAATGAAGAGTGCAGTGGTGTGATCTTGGCTCACTGCAACCTCTGCCTTCTGAGTTCAAGCGATTCTCATGCCTCAGCCTCCAGAGTAGCTGGGACTACAGGGGCACGCCACCACGCCTGACTAATTTTTGTATTTGTTTAGTGGAGATGGGGTTTCACCATGTTGGCCAGGCTGGTCTCGAATTCCTGACCCGAAGTGATCTGTCGGCCTCAGTCTCCCAAAGTACTGAGATTACTTGGGTGAGTCACTGTGCCCGGTGCTAAACATAATTTTTAATTGCTATGTAACACTCTATTACATAAATGAACTCTATATTTAGTGTTCTTTTTATTTATATATTTATTTTTGTGATTTTAAATGACTTAAGAATCAGCATCTTTGTATTTCAGAATATTTTTTAGCAAAGATCTTTACAACTGGAATTATTGAGTCAAAGGCTAAGCATTTAACATGAAGCTATGGTAAATACTGGCTAGCTGTTTGCCAAACTTGCTTGATTTTCTTTCTGGGTACAGAGATATGCTACATTTTCAGCCTCCTTTGCAGTGAGGTAAGGCTATGAGAATGAATTCTTTCCAAAGGAATGTAGCAGAAGTGATCAAATCATGCACAATGCTTCCAGGTCTGGCCCAAAATTACATCTTACACAATTCTCAAGGCTCTCTCTTTCCTTACTTGCTGATGGTGTGTCAATGCAGGGTGAGCTTGGAAGGCATTTGTGAAAGACAGCAGAGTATTCGTCAGGCTGTTTCTGAAGAACTGTGGGGCAGAATATCTTTCATTCCCATTGGCTTGAATTGATGTCAGCATGAAAAATAAAATTCTATTGTGTTAAAATACTGAGATTTGGGGGCTTATTCATTTTAGTGCTAGCATAATCTTTTTTTTAAAAAAAAAAAAAAAAAAAAGATGAGGTTTCTGGTACCGTGATGGCCAGGCTGGTCTTAAACTCCTGACCTCAGGTGATCCACCCACCTCGGCCTCCCAAAGTGCTAGGATTACAGGTGTGAGCCACCACGCCCGGCAGCATAATCTTAACTAATAGAGACATTAGCATTGAAAATGAGGTCCTACTCTCTAATAAAAACCTAAAATATGTAGAATCAGCATTAGGTAGTGAAGACATTAATATTAGAAGATAGGAAGATGGAGACTCATGTAATACAGTGGTAAATTATGTGTTCACTATTCACAATAGCAAAGACATGGAGTCGACCTAAATGCTCATCAAGGACAGATTGGATAAAGAAAATGTGGTACATATACACCTTGGAATACCATGCAGCCATAGAAAAGTACGAGCTTATAGTCTTTTGCAGGAACGTGGATGGAGCTGAACAGAAAACCAAATACCGCATGTTCTCACTTATAAGTGGTAGCTAAATGATAAGAACTCATAGACACAAAGAAGGAAGCAACAGACACTGGGGCCTACTTGAGGGTGGAGGGTGGGAGGAGGGACAGGAGCAGAAAAGATAACTATTGGGTGCTAGGGCTTAATACCTGGGTAATGAAATAATCTGTGTAACAAATCCCATGACACGAGTTTACCTATATAACAAACTTGCACATGTACTCCCAAACCTAAAATAAAAGTTAAAAAAGAAGTAAGTAAAACAAAATATGTGTTAAAACTGTCACTGGAAATAGCATAAAGGCAGCCAGTTACTTATAGAGCCTGTAGCTCTAGCGAAAAAGATTGGAAAACAGAATTTTGTGATATGTGTTGGTGGTTACTGGCTTCTATTAAGAAGGTATTAGAAGAAAAAAAAAATGAATCTGCTTGACAGGTTCCAAGCAGAAATAAAAAGAAATACAGAAGGAGAAGATATTTGGGGCATCAAAGAGTTTAAAACACCAACTGTTTCTAGATTCCAAACAATAGGAAATAGAATTGAAGGTGTAGTTTTTTCTCCTAAACTGTATGACCTCAGGGATGCTGGCATCAAATTGGGCACATGTGAGAGAGGCATGAAGGTGAGGAAGCAAGGAAATAAATCATGGATAATAGTTATGTTTATGAAAGAACTTTGGGTAGGGTTCCACATAAGCCTGAACTTAAAAAGCCATTGGCTGTGTGAGCCTTAAAATCATCCTTTATCCCCTAAACAGAGAGGTTTCTTATCAAAAGCAGAATTAGGGTCGAGGAAAAGCACTCATTCACTCTTAAGTAGGGCCTTCGGAATTCTCGGATGATTCCATTTATATGAAATATTCAAAAAAGGTACATCTGTGGAAGCAGGAAGTGGATTAGTAGTTCTCTGGCATTAGGGTGGGAGTTACAAATGGGTATGAGGGACCTTTGAAGGGGATGCTGGAAATATTCTAAATCTGGATGGTGGTGAGAGTCACACAACTCTGTGAATTTACTAAAAGTCATTGAATTGCATAGTTGAAATAAGTAAATTTTATGGTATGTTAATTACATCTCAAAACAACCTTTTAAAATAAAAACCTGGATGGATCCAGAAGCCAGCCCAAGAGGCCACCTAGTTCTCTTGGACTGGAGGCTGATTCTACTGGTGGGGGGGGTGCTGCCAACCCAACATGCATGGATTGAATTGCAATGGAGAAATAGTCATGGGAGACATCCCTTAACTGTAGCCCTATCACAGGGTGTCTGTAGCCCCATGGTGGGGTTTCTGTCTGTAGCCCCGCTGCAGGGTGTCTGGCTAGGTGGTATCCTAGTCACTGCCAATGCCTCCTTCCTTCTCCCGATTGGTTCTATAGCCCTGTAGTGGGGTGTCTGTAGCCCCATTGCATGATATCTGTTTGCAGCTTCACCATGGGGTGTCTGTGTCCTATAGCCTCATTGCAGGGTGTCTCTTCGGCTCCTGGGGGGTCTTGGTTGGCTCTTTCTAACTAGTAGGAAGAGTCCTGGTTTGGGAGACTTCTTTTCAATCAGGAAGATTTTGAGGAGGTTTCTCAGATGGGGAAAAGGAGGATAGTTTGGACGGGATACTCTTGCAGTTCTTAGTTAGGGATCTGATTTGGAAGGCATTCTGTCCGTCTTGTCTTTGTGTGTGTCTGTATATGCGGAAGGAATCTCAGAAGGGGTTGCTGATGGAAGTCCAGCAGGCCTAACTCAGAGAACCCTCCTTATTCGTCTGGTCACATTTGATGAGGCCTAAAGAAGGCTCAACAGGCCTGTCTCTTGGGGTGATTATCTGTTCTTCACCTTACCAAGAGACCCTATGTGAATTACCGTTCGGAGGTCATCTGTTCCCACCTGGAATGGATCAAAGACAACAGGGACCAATGGGAAAAAGTTTGAGCTTTGCCAGGTTGATACTGGGTGCTGAACAAGGTGACTAATGTTTGTTTTGCTGGGATGGAAAATGTTCATTTGATTCCCCATGAAGCCCGTTGGGCAGCAGCTGACAAAGTAAGAATCTTGCTTATGGTTCCATAAATCAGGAAAGGGTGACTTTCTTTCATAAAGTGGCTTAAACCCCACAGCTATGGTGCAGTGAGCAGGGTCATCAGAAGCCATTCCATTCTTCTGGAAGCTTCAGAGAAAGGGAGCCCAGAAACCTGGTATGCTGGCAAAAAAGGGTAAGAAATTCTTACCAGCCAAGTTTCTACTCTCTCTCTCTCTCTCTCTCTCTCTCTCTCTCTGGGTAAATGGTAAATGTCACTATTTGTCTTTCTGCAAGGGTTTGATTAAGAAAAAGGATTGGCTGGGTGCAGTGGCTTATGCCTGTAATCCCAGCATTTTGGGAGGTTGAGGCAGGCGGATCACCTCAGGTCAGAAGTTCAAGACCAGCCTGACCAACATGGAAAAATCCTGTCTCTACTAAAAATACAGTCATGAAATACTTGCCCATGCCTATGTCCTGAATGGTATTGCCTAGGTTTTCTTCTAGAGTTTTTATGGTGTTAGGCCTCATGTTTAAATCTTTAATCCATCTAGAGTTAATTTTT
>CAUYLG010054412.1:0-20630 GCA_963573385.1 Cacajao melanocephalus
GCAGAGGTGCTGCTGGGGTGCCACAGATTCAGTGGAGCTGCTGCATCTTTTATTTACTCAGGAAAATTAGTCTGGTTTCTGTAATGGCGGCTTCTCTTCTGCCCACTGAGCTGGAGCATTCCTGGTCTCTCTCTAACTGATGTTCTGGGTGCCTAACTCTGGAGTGAGAGTTTTTTGGCCTGCTGGGCTTTGTGCAGCAGTGGGGGGACCCATCCTGCTGTTTGAGCTGTTTCCCTGCATTCTGTTCCCCTTCTTACTGGGGGGCGGGTAGCTCCATCCCACTTGCTTTTTGGCTTTCTCAGCATCAGCCAGTGCTTCCACCTAGATCTATGCTCACAGCCCCAGGGCTGAAGTTTCTGTTTTGCCCTGTTCAGGCATTTTGCTGAGGCTTTTCAGCGTGGTGAAATCTCCTGTTCTGTGGGTTGTAGAGGGCTTGGGCAGAGTGCTGTATCCGAACCAAAGTCCCAGAGGGGGAGATCCCCTGGTCCTCTGGTTGGTTGCGCACTCCTCCTGGATGGAGCAGTGCCCCACCTTGCCACAAGTTGCCCTATTTGGTTTATACCCACTGTCCCAGAAGACCCACAAAATGAACCTGGTACCTCGTTTGGTATTGTAGAGACCACTTGGCTTCTGCATCTCTCTTGCTGGGAGCTGCTTTCTGGAGCTGCCTCTTACTCGACCATCTTGGGGTCCCCCCCTCAACAATGCAAAATTTATATGAAATCACAAAAGACCCAGAATAGGCAAAGTAATCTCAAGAAAAACAGTAAAACTGAAGACCTCACACTTTCTGACTTCGAACTATATTACAAAGTTTTAATAATCAAGACTATATGATACTGGAGTAAAGACAGACATAGACCAATGAAATAAATAAAATAAGGAGCTCCAAAAGAAACAAATTTATATAAAATCAACTGATTTTCAACAAAGGCACCAATAATACACAAGAGAAAAGGAGAGTCTCTTCAACAAACAGTATTGTACAAACCGAATATTAATATGAAACCAATTAAAATTGGACTCCTATCTTCCACTATTAACAAAAATAAACTCAAATAGACAAAGACTTAAATTTAAGACGTGAAGCTATAAATTTCCTAGGGGAAAAAAACTTAGCACAAGTTTTTAATGTCTATAATTGTATAAATAGATACCATATATAATATACACAATATGTTATATTAAAGATACCTATATACACAATATAATATTATCCATAAAAAATAAGCAAATCCTGTAATTTATGGAGCTGGAAGACATTATGTTCAGAAATAAGCCAATCTCAAAAGGACAAATAATGTGTGATTCCACTTATATGAAGTATCTATTATAGTCAATCTCATAGAAGCAAATAATATAATTTTGATCATTAGGGGCCAGAGGGCAGGTGGTAATTGGAGACTGCTGTTTAATTGATGAAATACTTTAGTTTTACAAGATAAATGAGCTGTAGCTCAATTCAGAGTCTTTTGGAGTGTGAATAAGCTTTCTCAATGCTCAGAAAGCCCCCAAGGACATAATTCTTTTACAGAACAGTAGATAATAATTCCTAAAAGGAGAAAGAGTATAGAAAGTTAAAACCTTAGAATATTTTTAGAAATTATCTAGCCTAACTTACTCATTGTATAGACCTCCAGAGAGGTAAAATTATTTACCAAAGGTAAGCGCTAGAACTTCCTCATATTACCCAGCTATCTTTTTAGTGCACATTAATTTATATACATAATTATAACTTAAAATATCAATAAAAAGTTGTTTTAATTTAATTTTAATTCAATTCTTTTTAAACTAAAAGCTCTGAAAAAAGACTTCCAAAAGAGTAAAACTTACTAATAAAGAAAACTTATTTATGATATCAGATAAAGATTAATTTTTATTAAGTTCCAAATCAATAGAGGAATTTTGAGACTTGGAGGATTTGTTGAACTATTAGTTTATGTATTTATTTAAACTTTATTTAAAAATTAAAATTAATCAGTCCACTTGCATCCATCCTTTGTTCATGGGGAGTGGGAAGATTTGACACATAGAGTTTATTTCTTAAATCAGGAGAGCTAGGGATGCCATCAATCTCATCATAGTTGACCCCATGATCTCACAGTAATAACGATACAATATTCCTAAATGGAGGCTCATCTGGTGGTTCTGTGAATTGCTTTGGTCCCCTTTAAGGGAATTTCTTTCACTTGTCATGGTATTCACATGACTTCCTTCTCCTTACTTCTGTTTAATATTAAAATGTAGTTCACTAGCTGTATTACATTACCTCTCACTGGGCATCCAAGGCCAGTGCAACGTCAAGAAATGTAATAGCTAATTAACATTGTTTCCTTAAAGAACATATCACTTTTCATTCATTGGGGTTTTAAAACAGCCAAGGAAGACCAATTAATTGTCATAACATTGGAATATTCTAGAGAAAATTTATCTACTGTCTAAATATATTTTTTAAAATGTCACCCACAATACCATAGACATTAACTATTTCTGCCATCAACTATTTCATGCAGATGATTGAGTCTTCAAAGTGGTTTTCAATTTTTTATGATGGACAAAATTTGTATTCTGATAAAGAGGGTCAGATGGTAGGCCCACATATATTCTCCAGTCTGGCTCATTCAGTTTTATAGATTAGGCTTCTTCATGCTGTTTTAGTATGTTCCAAACTTCTAAAGATTCACCAGGGTTCTGGCAATAACAATTCTATAATGACCTATACTTTTGTGTTGTTGTGTTCTCATGCCTTAACGTGGATACTATTGCAGTTATTAGAAATTTAGAACATCTTGAGAGTTATTAGTGGTTGTAATTTTATTGGGAAGGGAAGTTCAGCCATTCCTTCAATGTAATCCTCCACCTCCTATGTGAGTATTATTATTGGTTCTGTATTGCTTCTGGAGATCTTGGTTAGTAGTTGGGAAAGGATAAATAGGAGGTTGCTATTTTGCATTACAATGTTTTCAGGAATAATTGAAATATAAGTCATTATCTGCTTTCATTAAAAGTTCAAAATTAAAAGCCTCCCCTGAAGTAAGTGCCATATATATATCATATAATATATAATATATAAAACATACATTTTATATATATTATATACATATACATATATAATATAGATAACATTTATATATTACTTCATATAAAATATATAATATATAAATATATATTTATTATATAAAATAAATATATAAAATATATATTGTGTATTATGCATATAATATATAATACATGCATATTATATATGTATAATTTATGATATACATATAATATTATATATATAGATATAGATATATATTTCCTTTTTGAGACAAAGTTTCACTCTTGATGCCCAGGCTGCAGTGCAATGGCATGATCTTGATTCACCGCAACCTCTGCCTCCCAGGTTCAAGCTATTCTCATTCCTTAGCCTCTCAAGTAGCTGGAATTACAGGCATGCGCCACCACATCCTGCTAATTTTGTGTTTTTAGTAGAGATGAGGTTTCTCCATGTTGGTTACATTGGTCTCAAAATCCCGACTTCAGCTGAGCCACCCACCTTGGCCTTCCAAAGTGCTGGGATTACAGGTGTGAGCCACTGTGCCTGGCCTATAAATACATGTTTTTATGGATACCAGGATAGTCACTAGATGTTAAAAGTGGTTTAATGTCAATAACAATAGGAGAATGCAAATTAAATCTATCATGCGATAGCATTTCCCACTCAGCAAATAGTAAGTGTGATAACTGAAAATGTTGGTGAAATATGGGGAAACAAGACATCCTATATATTGCCTATGGGAGTGTAAATCTGTATGAAAGCTTTGAAGAACAATTTGACAATATCTCCTTAAATTAAAAATAGATATATTTGTGTTCAGAAAATCTACTCCCAGAAATCTTTCCTAAAGAAACCCTCATATATGTGTGCAGAAAACAACCAAAATGAGATTTACCAAAAGCTTGTTTGTAATAGTGAAAATACGTAAGTAATCTAACTGTTCTCCTATATCTAAATGAGTAAATAAACTGTCTTTTATATATTAAAATGAATATTATACCGCTGTCATAATGCATAGCTATTGTAGGTAATAACAGGGATACAACTAAAAAACAACAAAGAAAGAAGGAAGTTACATATTGTCATATACAGTACTGCTGCATATAGTAAAAGTACAGAATTATTAACTGACATAATATTTCCCAACTTTAAGATACTTTGTTACCTCTCTGTAAATTGAGGTGAAAGAGATGGGAGATGATAGTGTAGCTTCAGCTGTTTTACTAATGTTTAATCTTTGAAAAAATTTTGAGAAAAACACCCAGTGAAAACATATAAAATTGCAAACCTATTTTATATGGTTTATGATTACACATCCACCATATTATTTTATGTATGTTTTAGGTATTTCATAAGTAAAAATTTAAAAATTAAAACAAAATACATTATTCTAATAAGAGTAAACAAGTCCTGTTCACTCTTGACAATGGTCATCTTAAAAGATTGATAATTTGAAGAAAGCAGTTAATATTCTTTCATACAAATACATTGTTCAAAAGTTTTATACAGACTTCCTCCAACAGGCAATATATAGAATGCCTTGTTTCCCTATATTTTACCAATGTTTGTGTTATCAGACTTTATATTTATATAAGTTAATATCAAATTGCTCTTAGGTATCAATTGGTGATATGGTTTGGATTTGTAACCCTACCCAAATCTTTTGTCGAATGGCAATCCCTAGTGTCAGAGGAGGAGTCTGGTGGGAGGTCATTGGCTCATGGAGGTGGACTTCCCCCTTGCTGTTCTTGTAATAATGACTACATTCTTATGAGATCTAGTTGTCTATAAGTTTGTAGCACCTCCCCCTCCTCTCTCTTCCTCTTTCTCCCGCCATGGTAAGAAGTGCTTTCTTCCTTTCCTAAGGCCTCCCAAGCCATGTTTCCTGTACAACCTGCAGAACTGTGAGTCACTTAAACCTCTTTTCTGTATAAATTAACCAGCCTCAAGTAGTTATTTATAACAACGTGATAACAGAATAATACAACTGTCAATAATATTACATATATGAAAATATGTTTTTGCTACAGCTATGAAAGTATAACAAATAGTCTCACTGGATTGATAAGAGGACTGTATGGAATAATTCATATAAAATTATTAAAATATTTTGTGGCATGGAGTAACTGCTAAATAAATATTGGCTTTATTTTAAGTACCACAATACCCACTATGTCAAATTTGGGACAATCTTGCTGTAAGCCTTGTATAAGATCTTATATAAGCTTGTATAAAATCTCTGTGAGATATGAGATTAGGAGGGACATGACAGCAGCAGTTTCATATGGCATAAGTCCCCACGAGCACTTTCTTGGAAAAACTGCATTGGGGCAGTATTTTCACTAGTCTCAGTTAGGAATGCTGGGTTGATATTTGTGTCACAAACAACATTCTATAAATACATGAACATAATATACTCATATATAAAATTAAACACATCCAAAAGCATTTTTTATCTTAGAAAAATGACACTGCCATCAATTAAACTGAGAAGCTATAATTGTAGAAGTTATCCTACGAAGACCTTTCTCTCAGTTCACTTCTCAATCTGTCAATTCTGTGGATTTTATCTGTCACATATCACTGAAATGGGCCCTTCCTCCATATTTCTACCACGACTGTAACCACCAAATCTCAAGACACCATTACCTTAATCAAAACTACAGTAATAACTTTCTGAAATAGCCTCCCCACATCTAATTTTCATAAGCAATCCTTCTTACAGAAGCTAGAGTTTTCTTTTCAGGAATACCTGTATAATTGTCACTCTTCTGCTTTAAAATCTTTGATAGAACTCAATTGTTTTTGTAATACAGAATAAAATTCCAAACATCGCTACAAGGCCCTGTATAGTATAATCCAATCTAATTCTTCAGTCACATATTATATCAAGAAATTTATTTCCTTCTCTTGTTAACCATAATTTTTATTTTTATTTCTCAAATATGTCATTCTTTCATCCAATGTAAGGCCTTTGCCTATGCTGTTTCCTTTGCCTGGAATGTTCTGCCCATTTTGGCTGTAAATAATTCCTACCTGTCCTTCATATTACAACTCTGTTATCATTTGTATGACTTGACAAGTTACCATTATTATATACTTTTCTGGCATGATCACATTTTATTTGATAAAATGCATTATTTAGACTGATTTTCATTATCATCTATTATTTGTCACTATTTGCTAATTATAAACTCCCACAGGACGTGTCTGTTTTATTCACTTTTTTTTTATCTACAGTGCCTGACAATTGAAATATTTTACTATTTGTTCAATGAATGGACATATAATTAACATAGGTATTTAACATTATATACTAAGGGTCTTCAAAAGTTCATGAAAATTGTGTATTATAAAAAATTATGAGGAACTGCCACACTGTCTTCAACATGGTTAACCAATTTACATTTCCACCAACAGCATAAAAGTGTTCCTATTTCTCCACAGCCTCGCCAGCATCTATTGTTCCTTTACTTTTTAATAATCTCCATTGTGACTGGCATAAGATGGTATCTCATTGTGGTTTTCATTTGCATTTCTTTAATAAACAGTGATGTTGAGTTTTTTTCACGTTTGTTGGCCACATAAATGTCTTCTCTTCAGAAGTGTCTGTACATGCCCTTTGACCATTTATTGATGAGGTTGTTTTTTTCTTCTTTTGTAAATTTGTTTAAGTTTCTTGTATATTCTGGATATTAGACCTTTGTCATATGGATAGATTACCAAAAATTTCTCCCATTCTGTATGTTGTCTGTTCACTCAGATGATAGTTTCTTTTGCTGTGAAGAAGCTCTTTAGTTTAATTAGATAACGTGTCAAATTTTGCTTTTGTTGAAATTGCTTTTGATGTTTTTGTCATAAAATCTTTGCTAATATCTATGTCCTGAATAATATTGCCGACATTTTCTTCTAGAGTTTTTATAGTTTGGGATTTTACATTTAAGTCTTTAGTCTAACTTTTAGATCAACCATTGTGGAAGACAGTGTGGCAATTCCTCAAAGACCTAGAACCAGAAATACTATTTGACCCAGCAATCCCATTACTGGGTATATACCCAAAGGAATATATATCATTCTATTGTAAAGAGACATGCACAGGTATGTTCATTGCAACACTGTTCATGAGAGCAAAGTTGTGAAATCAACTCAAATGAGAATCAATGATAGACTGGACAAAGAAAACATCATACACATACACCATTGAATACTATGCAGTCATAAAAAGGAAGAAGATCATGTCCTTTTCAAGAACATGGGTGGCCCTGAAAACCATTATCCTCAACAAAGTAACACCAGAATACAAAACCAAATGTGGCATGTTCTCACTTATGAGTGTGAGCTTAAAAATGAGAACACATGGACACAGTCAGAAGGACAACATACAATGGGGCCTGTTGGGGGTTATTGGGACAGGGAGAGCATCAGAAAAAAAATAGCTAATGCATGTGGGATGTAATACCTACGTGATGGGTTGATAGGTGCAGCAAACCATCATGGCACACGTTTATCTGAGTAACAAACCTGCATGTCCTGCAAATGTGTCTCAGAACTTTAAATTAAATTAAATTTTAAAAATTCTGCATGTATTTCCAATTATTTTTGCATCAAAATAATTCATAGTAAATTTTTGTATCAAATCTGAACAGAATCTAGTTTGAGGCACTAACAAAAATATGGCATTAGTTTGACAAGATCCCTTATCAGAGCAACATAAATTCTGCTAAAATTAAAGCAAGAACAAATCTCAAATTTATAGTGAAGCTTCCATGGAAGAATGTCCAAGTCAATGATACTTTAATTAAAGTTTATAGGGATAATATTACCAAAGAAATTATCAGTTTACATATGGATAATTTATTTTCTTGAAGGATTAAGGTGATGGTAAAGGTGAAATCTGCTGCAGCAGATCATGCACATAAATTTGTGAGAAAAAAAATCTTATTCATGCCCTAAATGAAGGGCATCAATGCTTAACAACAGAAACAATAACTAACACCATAGAGAGTTCAACTGCTTCAGTGTACACAATTCATTGGAAATTCCAGTCAATGAATGCCAAAACCATTGCACCCAGATTAGCTGCAGACAAGAACAGAGTTTTCAATGGAAATTTTAAACAAGTGGGATCAAGATCCTGACGTATTTCTTTGAAGAATTGTAACTGCAGATGAACCATGACTTTACCAGTACACTCCCGAAGACAAAGTGCAATCAAAGCAATGGTTACCAAAAGGTGGAAGTGGCCCACCCATAGCAAAAGCCGGCTATTGAAGAGCAAAAATTAGGGCAGCTGTTTTTTGTTTTTTTTTTTTTGGATGCTCAAGGCATTTTGCTTGTTTTCTTATTGGAGGCCCAAAGGACTATAACATCTGTGTATTTGAGTGTTTTTGAGAAAGTTAGCTAAAACTTTAGCAGAAAAATGCCCAGGAAAGCTTCACCAGAGAGTTCTTCTTTACCACAACTATGTTCCTGCTCATTCGCCTTACCAAGCAAGGGCATCTTTGTGAGAGTTTCAATAGGAAATCATTAGGCATCCACCTTATACTCTTGATTTGGCATTTTCTGAGTTCATTTTGTTATCTCATCTTTAAATGTCTTTAAATGACACCAATTTTATTCAGTTAATAAGGTAAAAAGATTACATTGACATGGATAAACTCCAAGGACGCTCAGTTACTTAGAGATGGACTCAATGTCAGATATCATTACCTACACAACTGTTGTGAACTTGATGTAACTTATGTTGAAAAATAAAATTTTTATTTTTATTTTTTATGCTTTATTCAAATTTTCAACAAATGTTTTGAAGCCCCCTCATATTTCAACTCTGAGTTCAAATAGCACATTCTCCAGATTCCCTTAGTAAAGATTCTAACGTCTCCACTAACTTTCTACATTGCTCTCCACCTAATTACCCTCCTAAACTTTTTCTTATTAGTATGTTTTCTTATTAGAAAGTGTTTATTTATTTATCTAGATATTTATTGTCTTTCACCATGAGAATGCAAGATCTTTGATAGTAAAGACTGATTTTTCTAATTTACTACCGTATTGCCATCACCTAGAACAATGCTTTACTCATACAGGTTCTCAAAATTGTCAAATGAATGAGTCAATGCAACATATTTCACCAGATTTCTACTTATTTTAAGGTGTCTAAACCAAAATAAAGCCTTCTTTACAAATATAAATTCTAAAACAATGTTTGTTTTATTTTCAGACATTGAGATCCCTATTTCCTAAAACTCAGTAAATTGAAATAACGGCAAAAAGCTGTATATGAAAAGAACCTAAAAAATATTATATAATGGTTGGCAGTGAAATTAAAAAGTCCAATGAGGAATGTGATTTTAGAATTTCGCTTGTCTGAGCCCAAGAATAACTACAGAAACAAACAAGATGATAGATCATAAAAAGTAAGTTTATGTGAAAAATTGTTGCAAAAGTAAATGAAGTAATCAAATAATGTCTCTAAATGTCTAGATCTCTAAGGCATATTAGTTAAAATGTAGTAGGGCCATTTCTGGTACTCTTGGAAAGAGTATTAGTCTCCCTCTTGCTCATCGTCTACTCCCTCAATTAATCCTCAAATTAGCATTTCAAAATAAAAAAGGATCATCTATTTACATTTTTGGATTTATAAAGGATAAAATAAGTCTTATGAAGTGTGAGAGGCTAATAAATGTTTTAAGTTGCTGAAATATTTATAAAAATCTAAAATGAGAGAAGATAAGCATACCAAATAACTAAATTAATATGAAGTATTTGAGCTATCTTTCAGCTCTGTAAGTTGTGCCAGTCACAGTGGAAGACAAAATGAATTATCTGAAAGAAGGAAATGGGTCAGGTCACCAGGAGGGGGAAATTTTCTCTGGAACTGAATTTTAAAAAGATAACTATTGTGTACATTTTATATAAGGGTTTTTGAATAATATAGACTATGTTTTTAGTGCTACTTTTTATTAAAAGTTCATGGTACTCCATCCATGATTTTGCAAGATGAGATGTGTTCCCTAGAAATTGTTGAAAAAGCTACTTGAGAGCGGAGAGAGAGGCATCACAATATTTTCCAAGTCTTATAATTTAATAGTAAAATCACAATTCCATCTTCTCTTCTTTATAGCCTTGATGAATATGTGCGGTATATATTATGATATTATTGACTTATGGTTTTCCATCATTTACATTAGCCACATATCATATTAATAATAATGTCTTCTAAATCATGCCTGCAGAAGTCAACAATGCACAATGAAAGTACATACTATAGTTTACTTATTTACCCAGTAAAATGTTTCTTGACAAGATGACCTTAGGTGCAGAACCTCTCACTACCACAGGCCTTCAGGATGGGAGCTGGAAGGTGAAAGATAGCTGCCTTATGTGAATCTCAGGTACATCGTTCTAATCTTATGAAATGAAATATTTCAATGATAGATTTAAAAATTATCAGTCTCTAACTGGTAGCAATTGTTGTGGGGGTAGGTGTAGCTTTTTTGCAAGTTATTAAAAACAAACACTAAAACAGCCAGCAACACTATATGCATCTTGAATTGTCATTGAGGAAAAAGAAAAGCCGCATGGTTTGGAAGATTTTAAAAAGTCCACAGACATTTTTCAAAAGAAGACATTTATGAGGCCAACAAACATATGAAAAGATACTCATCGTCACTGGTCATTAGAGACATGCAAATCAAAACTATGTTGAGATACCATTTCACTCCAGTTAGAATGGCGACCATTAAAAAATCTGGAGACAACAGATGCTGGAGAGGATGTGGAGAGATAGGAACACTTATATACTGTTGGTGGAAGTGTAAATTAATTCAACCATTGTGGAAGACAGTGTGGCTATTCCTCAAGGATCTAGAAATAGAAATACCATTTGACCCAGCAATTCCATTACTGGGTATATACCCAAAGGATTATAAATCATTCTATTATAAAGATACATGCACACACGTATGTTCACTGCAGCACTGTTTACAATAGCAAAGATTTGGAACCAACCCAAAAGCCCATCAATGATAGAATGGATAAAGAAAATGTGGCACATATACACCATGGAATACTATGCAGCCATAAAAAATGATGAGTTCATGTCCTTTGCAGGGACATGGACGAAGCTAGAAACCATAATTCTCAGCAAACTAACACAGAAACAGAAAACTAAAGACCACATGTTCTCACTCATAACTGGGAGCTGAACAATGAGAACACGTGGACACAGGGAGGGGAACATCACACACCAGGGCCTGTTGGGGGTTGGGGGCTAGGGGAGGGATAGCATTAGGAGAAATATCTAATGTAGATGACAGGTTGATGGGTGCAGCAAACCACCATGACATGTATACCTATGTTACAAACCTGCACATTCTGCACATGTATCCCAGAACTTAAAGTATAATAATAAAAAAAGATTATCTAGTCCAATAACCTCATTTTCCAAATTGAAGAAATTGCCCATAGCAGTTTAGTGATTTCTCCACAAATCCATCCAGCGTTAGTGAAAAAGTTGAATCTAGAGCCAAGATTGTCATTGCTCAGTCTGATATACCATCCTATGTTCCATGGATAGCTAAAAGATAGAGCTGGAGCATAAAGTTTTTTTAAGCAGACCATATTTGTAAAACATTTAAATAAATGCAATTTCCTAATGCCTTAGCAAAATGTAAGCAAAAAATTCTAAAACAAAAGTTTAAGTTCCTTATGGAACTTAAAGTAACTAAAGTTACTTACAGATGGAATCGGTGTATTCCTCTCTTAGTCTCAATGATAGAAAACTAAGGAAGTCAGGGTAAGGAGTTCCTTTTTTTCAAAAATCACCTACGAAGAAGTTCTATACCATCTGCAAGTTTCTAACAGTTAATTCAGTAAGAACATTAATTTTTTTTTTTTTGCAATCAAACATTGCACATAAAGAATGGTGGTGTTCTTTTCATTCTGGGTAAACTCACAGGTCTTGGCTTTTTCTACATTCAGGACTATATGGGGGAATAGACAGGCTAATGTCCTGCAAAGCCCTAGATCCACAAAGCCTAGATGGATGAAGCAGACAGAAAAATCTTACTGGGGAGGGTTCCCCATGAATTTATATTTCCTAGACTCCCCCCATTTTACAGTTTTGGATCAAATAACTAATCCTAAAGTAAATAATCTCCTCATGCCTCCTACCTGACATTCCACACAGCCCAGGTCCCTTCACAATTTGGCTTGAATTTCCTGGAAATTCAGCCGAAATTCAATCTCAGTTTGTGAACCTTGGCAAAGCATTCTGCTGGCCTGCTCCAAGAATCCCCCCAGCAGGCAGCATGGACTCTCTTCCCTCTCAGGAGGACTCAGGGGCCAGGTTTACTGTGTGTTTGTGTTGGTTGGCCTCCCTAAGTCCAGGGTGACGTCTCCCTTCCCAAAGCTCCATGTCTACCATTCCCTGATGTTGATTACCACACTCCAGAATGAAAATAAAAATTCTGGGCCCATACTAAAAGTGAAAAATTTTATAGATTTCTTCAAAATGTCCAGTTTAGTCTTGGACTTCCTCCCTTAGGAGCCTTCCCCCTTCTCCACCCTTCTCTTCCCTACCCTTAACAATATTCTCATACATCATTTCACCATCTTTTGACATTCTTTTCTTCTTAAAAAAAACCCTCTGGCCACTCTGCCCATTACCATAGATTTTCACAACACTATGTGAAAATCTACCAACAACACTATGTGAAAATCTACCAAGTGTATAAAGACTATGAGAAAGTCTATAAAGTATATATCTCTCCTTTTTATCATTTGATTATTCTTGCAATTAAGTTAAAATGGTTTTCTACATAATATTTCTCTACACATGAAGAATTCCTATCAAGAAATTTGCAAAATTAAACCTAATTCTTTTTTCAAAATATTATCTGTTATCTCCACAAATTAACAGTTATATTTAGAGCAAGTGCAATTGTAATTTTGTGATTACATTAAATCCCAAAGTGATTTTCTTAATGTAAGGACCATAAAATTTATAAAATCCAAGGAAAATTAAGTGATAATATGCCATAAAATTGGTGTTGGGGGCAAGACTGCCATAGCTAAAAGGCATCAAAAAGTTATAATAAGTAAAACATTTTGTCCCAACATGGTGCTCAATAGATGGACTATACCTTTTTTTAAATCCAAAAATATGTAAGAATTTAATAAATGTTGAGGGTGAAAATTCAAACAGGAACATTTGTTCATTTAGAGAAAAATAGTTTTCTGTCTCACAACATGATGGATTATAAAGTTAAACTTAAAAATGGGAAAAGAGGAAATTTTTAAAACTCAGATTTTATTGGTCTAAAATCCAGTATTTAGAGAAATAAAAATTAAAATAAGATACAATGTTTTACCTACTAGCTTTACAAAATGAAAGAAAAATGTAATGTTGATCATTATATAGAAATAGGCTTTCTCAGCTGGGCGTGGTGGCTCATGCCTGTAATCCCAGCACTTTGGGAGGCCAAGGCAGGTGGATTACCTGAGGTCAGGAGTTCGAGACCAGCCTGACCAACATTCTGAAATGCTGTCTCTACTAAAAATACAAAAATTAGCTGAGCATGGTGGCTCATGCCTGTAATTCCAGCTACTCGGGAGGCTTAGGCAGGAGAATTGAATGAACCTGGGAGGTGGAGGCTGCAGTCAGCCAAGACTATACCATTGTATTCCAGCCTGGTCAACAAGAACGAAACTCCATCTCAAATAAAAAAGAAAAAAAGAAGTAGGCTTCCTCATGTGATACTAGTAAGAATTCAAACGGGTAATTTCTGAAAAGCAATTTCAAAAATAGGCATCAAGATCCTTACAACTGTCATACATATACCTAGATATTCAAATGCTAGACAACAGGCCTCAGGCAATAATAAAAAGTTATGCAAAGATGTGGGTATAGGATGTTCATCATAACAGCATAATTTATAATAGAAGTTGCTTTGTTTTTTAATGGAAATACATGGGCAAGTCAATGTATAAGTGAAGTATCCATACATTTCCATAGGAATGAAGGGGCTGAACACTTACAGTTAAATGTTAAAAAAAAAAAAAAAGCCATCTGATGTTACTAAGGTGGCCCTGATTAAGCCAGATCATATGAAAGATAAAAGATGAAGGTCTGAGATCAATGAGAAAAAGCTCTATATTAAGATCATGTCGATTCCAGATCTCTGAAACTTCATATGCCTGGTTGGCTCCAAAGAAATGTTGAATGCCTGGAAAGATTGGTAGATATTCACGAACAAGGCATTCACACCTTCCATAGTAGACACAGAGTCTACTATAAACAGGTGACACTTAACTAAGTTCCATTCTGTCTTTCACAGACCTGGTTTATACTCATGGGCTGGCTGTAAATGATTAATAGGCATCGCCTTTTACTCTCACAAGTATGTGGATGATAAACTATATGGTAACCTTAATAACCCATTTATCTTAATTAAATACATTCCATTTATTTTAATGAAATGGTATTGTGACACAGTGGAATATATTGAACAGCATTATGTGAAATAGCTCAATGTAATTCATTACATTATTTGCTAATGGTGCTGTCCATTATATTATGTTGTTGTTCTGTTTAAGAACTCCTGAGAGACATTTCTCTCTGTTTTCAGCTGCAATGTCACTGTTTCTCTTGAATATCTGGTATATTTTTGTCTCCTGGACTCTAAATTACAGGATTGGTCATGTTTCCCACTTTGTTTTCAGCCATTGATAGATTCTTAGAATCAAATGTGTAATTCACCTTCAGTGCAATCATGGCCCTCACGTTCTGGGAGATAAACAGTTCCCTAATTTCCATTTGACATCTTAGTCTGACTTCAAATACTTGCTTTCATCACATGGGTTAAAAAATAATGGAAGTATCATTCCAATCACCTACATTACATAATAATAGCATATTTCTGTACTCCAAAAAATACATGTCACAATAAGAATGTGATAGGTACCACTAGCATAGATCACATCTGTTACATCATGCCTTTAAACACAGCCCATGTATTTCCTTTGCTGCATCAGTGATACACCCTCAGAGTTTAGAACAAACAGGAAACCCAAAGCTTATATTCTGATGATGATTGACAGAGTTTATTCCTGTAACTGATACCTCCTACCTGTTTTTGTGTTCAGGTCAGTTTTATGGGTTCTACAGAAAGCTGTCACTCCAAGTGGCACCTGGTGACTTTAGTCTCTGATCAGTCTAAGAATATGACATAATTCTTCCTCTGACTGCTAGCAGGTGGCAGAAGCAGCTATTGGTAGATCCTCAAGTAGCAAGGAAAGCCTAGAATTGATTGCTGCATTTGCAACATTGGTTGGCAGAAGGTAGGACTTAAAATAACAAGAAAACAGAGTGTTTAGGCAACAATACACTCTGATTTTACTTTCCTACCAGGTATCTTTTTAAACTAAGCATCACCATTTCATCAATTATAAAGACACATTTTCTTTTTTAAAAAATTATCATACAATTTTTACAACTGTTCTGTAAATCCAAAACTATTCCAAAATAAGTTTCTTTCTAAAAAAGGATAGTGCACTTGATCTTAGCCAAAAGGCCGAGAACTGTCAACCAACAGAATGGGAACAGACAAAGGTCTAATATCCAGAATCTACAGAGAATTTAAACAAATTTACAAGAAAAAACAAACACTCCCATCAAAAAGTGGGCAATGAACAGACATTTTTCAAAAGAAGACATTTATGCAGCCAACAAACATATGAAAAAATGCTCATCATCACTGGTCATTAGAGAATTGCAAATCAAAACCACATTGGGATACCACCTCATGCCAGTTAGAATGGGCATCATTAAAAAATCAGGAGACAACAGACAGTGGAGAGGATGTGGAGAAATGGGAATGCTTTTACGCTGTTGGTGGGAGTGTAAATTAATTCAACCATTGTGGATGACAGTGTGGCGATTCCTCAAGGATCTAGAAACAGAAATACCATTTGACCCAACAATCTTATCACTGTCTATATACCCAAAGAATTACAAATCATTCTATTATAAAGATGCATGCACACGTATGCTTATTGCAGCACTGTTCACAATAGCAGATGTGGAACCAACCCAAATGTCCATCAATGATAGACTGGATAAAGAAAATGTGGCACATATACACCATGGAATACTATGCAGCCATAAAAGAAGATGAGTTCATGTCCTTTGTAGGGACATGGATGAAACTGGAAACGATCATTCTCAGCAAACTGACAAAAGAACAAAAAACCAAACACCGCATGTTCTCACTCATAAATGGATGTCGAATAATGAGAACATATGGACACAGGGAGGGGAACGTCACACACTGGGGCCTGGGGGGTGGGGGGCTAGGGAGAAATAGCAGGGGGTGGGATGATTGGGGAGGGATAGCATTAGGAGAAATACCTAATGCAGATGACGGGGCGATAGATGCAGCAAACCACTACCATGGCACGTGTATACCTATGTAACAAATTTGCATGATCTGCACATGTACCCCAGAACTTAAGGTATAATTAATAAATAAATAAATGGTGGATAGTGTGTTTTTAAAAAATTATGTGTGCTAGCTGTTAATGATGCTAACCAAATATTTGCAGATCTCCAGACTCCAGCCACATAGTAGGATTGCACTTCCAGGACTCCTGGTAGTCATGTTACTACCTCTGGCCAATGAATTGGGGCTGCAAGTATTTCCTGACATAGCAATTAGTTCCTGCTACAAGATACTCCTTTCCCGCTGACACAGGGATTGAGAATGTTCTAGATAGTGGATGTTTCACCACCATGTATCTTGAGTAATGATGAAGAAACAGAGGAAAGTCCCAACTCTCTATCAGTGGAAGTGATTAAGGTGTGAACCTTTATTTATCAATCCACTGACGTTTGAGAACTGCTCTTTCCCACAACATAACTGAGCATATGCTGATGCAGCATGCCAGGACTCTAGACAGAATAAAGTCCAAGTTTATTTGACTGTTCACTGTATTTAAGTGTGTGTGTGTGAGAGAGAATTTTATTAAATGAGCCTTTATACACTTTTTTTTTTTTTGAGACGGAGTTTTACTTTGTTGCCCTGGAGTGCAATGGCATGATCTCAGCTCACTGCAACCTCCACCTCCGAGATTCAAGCGATTCTCCTGCCTCAGCCCCCTGAATAGCTGGGATTACAGATGTGCACCACCACGCCTGGCTAATTTTTTTTATTTTTATTTTTATTTTTTTTTTTAGTATTTTTTTTTTATTTTAGATGGGGTTTCACCATGTTGGCCAAGCTGGTCTTGAACCCCTGACCTTGTGATCTGCTCAGCTCAGCCTCCCAAAGTGTTGGATTACAGGCACCAGCCACCGCACCGAGCCCACACTATTTAGGATAACTGTATATTCCTGTTTGTTCAAAAAACTTCAGGTTAACATCCATTGTCATAGAGTAATTAACCAGAAAGTTGCCTTTCATTAAGTGCCCCCATTTATGCAACAAATTATAGTCACACTGGACTAGTCATCTCTAGCAAATGTATTAGATGTCATAGTATACATTTTCTGCAAAAACCTCAATGCAAACCTCCATCTTATTTTCATAACTTAATTTTTTACCTTCTCTCATCTTTCTGATTTATTTAGAAATTTATCTATTTTGTTGTATTACTTTTTTCTATTAAGAAACAAACAGATGTATGTATACAATTCATCTTAAGTATTTCCTTCCCAACTAAGTTTAATTTATTAAAAATAAATTTTTAGTTTTTCAAATATGTTTGAAAAATTATAAATAGATTTCTCTCTTTTACTCTTATTACGTGCCCTCCTCCATTTAATATCATTACCCTTCACATTCCAGAAAAGCAGCTCATTCTGGTGACTGATTAACCTTGAGATTAACTAGATAGTATGCTGTGAGTGTTGTATTAGTCAGAGCTTTTAGTTGTAAGCAACAGAGGTAAATTCTGGCTGAGTTAAGAAGAAAACTGAATTAATTAAGAAGATAAAAGGTAACATACAGTTTTAATAGTAGAGCTTAAAGGTCAGCAGCTATGTAAAATCCCCCGTCTAGAACCCAGTGAGGAAACAGATTCTATTGATTGGCCCTCTAGCCATAAAGAGCGAGTTCTTTTCATTTATTCAGTTACTAGCTCCTGAATTAAATTCTGACATAGGTATGCTGATTGACATGGTAAGTGACTGTGTTCTACTGCAAGTAGGTTGGAAAAGCAAAAATCTAGCATTTTCAGCTTCTGTAGTACAAGACAGTCTTTAATCCACACCAAGTTACATAGGATGCAGAATTAAACAAGTATTCCCTTGATCTTTTACTAAGAGTTTATATGCTAAACCAGGATGAGTGAAGAGCCAAAATAAATAGAAATGTCTATTTTAGGCAGTGAAATTCAATACAAAAATGCAAGTGATCATTATGCTGTGTACACATGTGACATTGATCTACTTTGCAGTTCAAATGTCTACAGACCTATGCACCTAGACCACAGCTACTAGATGAAGAGCCAGATGTACTCATGCACTTTACACCAATTTCCAGATTCTTCCTTCACTAATGACTGTGTAGAAAATGACTAAACAGAAGGCAAATATCTTTCTCTCTTTTCACACACACAAAAAAATCTGCATTAACATCACCATCCATATATTTAGAAGAAGTAACAGCAATTCTCACGGTCAAAGCTAGCCCCAGAGTTAGTAACAAGCCCACTTGCCTATTTGCCTGGGTCATTTTCACTCTGAATCCACTTACCCAAAGTACTAGCTAGATAAACATTAATATGTTGAGTAAAAACTGTTACTCCTCAAACTGAAGTCAGAAGCCAGCTTTTCTAGTCAGTCACAATGTGTCTTTGTATATCCATTGGTGACATTTTTACCAACTGTGAAATAAGACATTTGACAGCAATAAGATCCTCAAAGTCCTTCCAGATCACAAACTATATGATACAGCAAATCCTTTTCTTAGATAGATAGGCAAGACTGGGGCCAGATACAACCTCTTGACCTAAGCATGGTGTTAGTACATGGCAGACACTAAATAAATGTCAGCTAAATAATTGAATAAATAGTGACAGGATGAATAAATGAATGATGGATGAATGAATGTTTCCTTCATTGTTTGTTGAACAAAGTATAACAAGGCCAAGAAACAGCCCTCCACTGAACTCTCTATGATTATCTTTTACCTTTCCAATTAATCCATAGGTCTTTCCCTTCCCCAAACTAACACTGTCACTAAGAACTGCTTAGCTGAGATGCTCTAACCATACCTTTCTTTTCCCTTACTTTTAATAAAGCCTATTAAGATACAGTTCACACATCATACCATTCACCCATTTAAAGCATACAATTAAATGATTTTTAGTATATTCACACAGTTGTGAAAGCATTACAATCTAAGTTTAGAACATTTTCATTATTCCTCCTGAAAAAACTTCATATACATTAGCAATCACCCTCCATCCCAACCCTCAGCCCTAAGCAACATAGTAAATGTACTATGTATGTACACTTATGTGAAAAATGTAAACTATGTACTCTTTCCAACTAGCTTCTTTCAGTTAGCATAGTTTTTTACCGGTTGTTCATATTGTAGCACTTATCAATGTGTCATTCCTTTTTATGCCAAATAACACTTCATTGTATAAATATACCATTTTTATTTCTTTATCCATCAGTTGATGAGCATTTTAGCTGTTTCCACCTTTTTTACTTTTCTGAAATACAGCTATTATAAAATATATAATGCTGCTATGAACATTATCATACCAGTTTTTGTGTGAATGCTGTTTTCATAATTATCTTAGGCAAATGCCTAGGAATGGAATTGCAGGGTATTACGGTAATTCTAAGTTTAACCTTTTGAGGTACTTCCAGACTGTTTTTCCAAAGTGGCTGCACTATTTTACATACCCACCAGCAAGGTATGAGGATTCCAACTTCTTCATGTCCTCATTAGCACTTGTTATTATCTGTCTTTTTGATCATAGCCATCCTGATAGGTATGAAGTGGTATCCATTGTGGTTTTGATTTACATTTCTCTGATGATTAATGATGTTGAGCATCTTTTCGTGTGCTTATTGACCATTTGTATGCCTTCCCTGGACAAATGTCTATTAAGGTCCTTTGATTATTTTTAATTGGGTAATTTGTCTTTTTATTAGAGTTATAAGAGCTCTTTATATATTCTATATATAGGTACCTTATTAGATTCATGATTTTAAAATATTTTCACTCGGGAGGCTGGGGCAGGAGAATCGCTTGAACTCACGAGGCAGAGGTACAAGATTGCACCACTGCACTCCAGCCTGGGTGCCAAAGCAAGACTCCATCTTAAATATATATATATATATATATATATATATATATATATGTGTGTGTGTGTGTGTGTGTGTGTGTTTATATTTATATATATTTATATATATGTTTATATATATATATTAATATATATATATATTCACTCATTCTATGGATTGTTTTTTCACATTCTTTATGGTGTCCTTTGAAGCACAAAAGTTTTTTTTATTTTGGTGAAGTTCATTTTCTGGAAGTTTCTAATATTCTATGAATTTAATTTTGGTGGC